>OY740789.1:78555918-78715657 GCA_963514005.1 Raja brachyura | reverse complement strand
CACGACAGGTGGTCTGTATTTGACACCAACGCAACACAACCTTGACCATTATTCCACCAAACATATTTACAGAATTCTACACTGAACAACGTGCAAAAGATCATTGCTATCGGCAACTGCAGTCCGTCTGTCTTTTTTTGAATTTTTGTTCCGTTAGATGTATGTTGTTGGTTTTAAATTTTATTATTGGTTAGCTGTGTATATGTGGGGGGGAGGGGGTGGGGGGAACTGTTTAATCTCTTCCCTGTACGGGGAATCTCTTCCCTGTCGGGTCTCCGGTGTCGTCGGGCCTAACATCGTGGAGCCGGCCGGGACCAACCTGAGGGCTCCAGTCACGGAGCCTGCGGACCCGCCATCGCGGAGCTGGCCGACTTCGGAGCGGGGAGAGCTGTGGTGGCGCGCGGCTGCGACCCGACTTTGGAGCTTCGGAGGCTCCGGCCGCAGGCCCGGTGGACGGGAACATCGGGAGCTCGCGGGTCGCTGGTGGGAGACCGTTTCCCGGAGCTCCCGCAACGGCAACTTCTCCCGCTGGAATCGCGGGGGTTTAAAGGACTCCGAGCGGGGCCGAACATCGCCCGGCGCGGTTTAAAAGGCCACGGGACTTACCATCGCCCACCGGGGGCTTTAACATCGGGAGCCCCAGTCGCCTCGAAGCTACAGTTGGACTGCTGGGACCACGGGAGAAGAACAAAGAGATAAGACTTTTGTCTTCCATCACAGTGAGGAGGTGTTGGAGATTCACTGTGGTGGATGTTTGTGTAAACTGTGTTAAGTGCGTATATGTACAACCCGACAACCACCCGTGAACATGTGGCGACCGCATAGTCTCCTGCAGTCATCTAAAAGGCCCAGGCCCACGAACAGGCCCACTAGGCAGCAAGTCTACCGCTGCGCCACCGTGCTTGCCTTTGTAAATATTATTTTTGTAAACGATTAACCATATAACCATATAACAATTACAGCACGGAAACAGGCCCTCTCGGCCCTTCCAGTCCGTGCCGACTATTTATCTTCCCCTAGTCCCATCTACCTGCACTCAGACCATACCCCTCCATTCCCTTCCCGTCCATATACCTATCCACTTTACTTTTAAATGATAAAATCGATCCTGCCTCCACCACTTCTGCTGGAAGATCATTCTACACAGCCACCACTCTCTGAGTAAAGAAGTTCCCCTCATGTTACCCCTAAACTTCTGTCCCTTAATTCTCATGTCATGCCCTCTTGTTTGAATCTTCCCTACCCTCAATGGGAAAAGCTTATCCACGTCAACTCTGTCTGTCCCTTTCATCATTTTAAAGACCTCAATCAAGTCCCCCCTTAACCTTCTGCGCTCCAAAGAATAAAGACCTAACTTGTTCAACGTTTCTCTGCAACTTAGTTGCTGGAACCCAGGCAACATTCTAGTAAATCTTCTCTGTACTCTCTCTATTTTGTTGACATCCTTCCTATAATTAGGCGACCAAAATTGTACACCATACTCCAGAATTGGTCTCACCAATGCCTTGTACAATTTTAACATGACTTCCCTTCCCTAATGCTCTGATTTATAAAGGCCAGCACAGCAAAAGCTTTCTTTACCACCCTATCTACATGCGATTCCACCTTCAGGGAACTATGCACAGTTATTCCTAGATCCCTCTGTTCCACAGCATTCCTCAATTCCCTACCATTTACCATGTACGTCCTATTTTGATTTGTCCTGCCAAGATGTAGCACCTCACACTTATCAGCATTAAACTCCATCTGCCATCTTTCAGCCCACTCTTCCAAATGGCCCAAATCTCTCTGTAGACTTTGAAAATCTACTTCATTATCCACAGCACCACCTATCTTAGTATCATCTGATTAGTATCATTGATTAAATTTAGTTTGGATATTTTTTTAAACGAAGCAGTGTGCAGGTAGATCGTCGGCAACAGGTGTAGTGAGAGCCGGCGTTCCAACAAGCCAATGAGCACCAATGAAAGACTCCAACCACTGGAGGCAGTGCTGGGCACGGCTCGGACAAGCCTTTGATGCTGAAAGCTCAGTCGCACCTTCAACTCACAGTCAACCAGGGATTGCACGCGGTGCCGGTGATTATTTGTTGACTACGGTTTCCAGTTACATCTCCATAGTGACGAGTGGCTTGGTAAAGCGGAGCCAAGCAGATGACAGAATCAGCGGCCGGCTCACCTCACTGGGACCTGTTTGTGGGACCTGGGCACTCAGCCACCCACTTCAGTGAAGTTGGTTGGGTGTGAAGTGACAAAATTGTGACCAATTCTGGAGTATGGTGTACAATTTTGTCACTTCACACCCAACCAACTTGCATTTGTGCATTAGCCAAGTCAAGTTTATTTGTCACATATGCTTGCGGATTGTGCAAAACTACAGAATCAGCGTTTACATGTTATTAAAAATAAAAAATTTAAAAGACAACGCAACACGACAGTAAATGAGTCCCTGGTGAGATAAGAGTTTACAGCCCTGATGGCCTGTGGGAAGAAACTCTGTCTCATCCTCTCTGTTTTCACAGCGTGACAGCGGAGGCGTTTGCCTGACCGTAGCAGCTGGAACAGTCCGTTGCTGGGGTGGGAGGGGTCCCCCATAATGTTGCTGGCTCTGGATCTGCACCTCCTGATGTATAGGCCGGACAAGAGAGGCAGCACATGGGAACGTCCACCTTTAGAAGTCCACCTTTTGTGAACTGGAGCAACAGCCACTTCAGGAAGTTATTTACATTAGGCAGCAGGCGAGATGAAACTTAACAAAACAAAATCCATGTATTCCCCTCACTCGCTGTCACTGAAGTTTGGGAATTATTTCCCCAGTATCGAGTCACAGCCATTGGCCCAGAGTAACCCGACTACGGGTGCTGTCTGTACGGAGTTTGTACGTTCTCCCCGTGACCTGCGTGGGTTTTCTCCGAGATCTTCGGTGTCCTCCCACACTCCAAAGACGTACAGGTTTGTAGGTTAATTGGCTTGGCGTCAATGTAAAAATTGTCCCTAGCGTGTGTAGGGTAGTGTTAATGTGCGGGGATCGCTGGTCGGCACGGACTAGGGGAACTGAAGTGCCTGTTTCCGCGCTGTATCTCCAAATTAAACTAACCAGGGGAATCGAGAGCTAAAGGACATAAGTTTAAGGTGAGCGGGGAAAGATTTAATACAAACCTGAGGGGTTACTTTTTTTATACAAAGGGCGGTGGATATATGGAACGAGCTGCCGGAGGAAGTAGTTGAGACAGGGACTATCAAAATGTGTAAGACAGGTACATGGATAAGATAGGCTTGGAGGATTATGGGCCGACTAGCGTAGATGGGACATGTTGGCCGATGTGGGCAAGTTGGCCTGTTTCCACACTGTATGACTATGTATACATAGAAAATAGGTGCACGAGTTGACCATTCGGCCCATCGAGCCAGCACCGCCATTCAATCTGATCATGGCTGATCATCCAAAATCAGTACCCGCTCCTGCTTTTTTCCCCCCCCCATACCCTTTGATTCCGTTAGCCCCAAGAGCTAAATCTAACTCTCCCTTGAAAACATCCAGTGAATTGGCCTCCATTGCCTTCTGTGGCAGGGAATTCCACAGATTCACAACTCTCTGGGCGAAAATGTTTTTCCTCATCTCAGTCCTAAATGGCCTGCCCCTTATTCCAAAACTGTAGCCCCTGGTTCTGGACTCCCCCAACATCGGGAACATTGTTCCTGCATCTAGACTGTCCAATCCCTTAAGTATTTTAAATGTTTCTACAAGATATCCTCTCATCCTTCTAAATTCCAGCGATGACAAGCCCAGTCGCCCAGTCCCAATCCTCCCACTAGCCCCAAGAGCTAAATCTAACTCTCCCTTGAAAACATCCAGTGAATTGGCCTCTGCTGCCTTCTGTGGCAGAGAATTCCACAGATTCACAACTCTCTGGACGAATTTTTTTTTCCTCATCTCAGTCCTAAATGGCCTACCCCTTATTCTTAAACTGTGATCCCTGGTTCTGGACTCCCCCAACATGGGGAACATTGTTCCTGCATCTAGACTGTCCAATCCCTTAAGAATTTTAATGTTTCTATAAGATCCCCTCTCATCCTTCTAAATTCCAGTGATGACAAGCCCAGTCGCCCAGTCCCGCCATCCCGGGAATTATGTAGTAAAGACATTGGACGATAGTTGCAGGAGTAGGCCATTCGGCCCTTCGAGCCAGGACTATCTAGCGGAGATTAAAAGCTGTGCATTTTTTTCTGTCAAGGACCAAGCTTGGGATGATGTACAAAGGCTGTGCAGTCAGTACAATATGTCAAACTCTGTAGCAACACAGATATTTCTCCAAGGTCTCGAGCACAAAGCCCTTCTGAAATAGTCTTTGTATTGTCACATCTATACACCCTCGGTCAAGGCCATCTGTGGCGAGTACAATGTCCGGGGTTCCAGGAACATGGAAGCTGGCTTCCCACTGAAGACATCGCTCCTTTGTCAACGTTCACATGTGTTTTATGATAAGTGCAAGAACAAGAATTTTACCCCAATACGTGTCATTTTACATGTAGGAAGGAACTGCAGATGCTGGTTTAAACCGTAGACACAAAAATTCTGGGAGTAACTCAGCGGGACAGGCGGCATCACTGGAGAGAAGGAATGGGTGACGTTTCGGGTCGAGACCCCTTTCTTCAGACTGAGAGTCGGGGGAGAGGGAGACACGGAGACGTGGAAGGGTAAGGTGCGAAAACGAGACATCAAAGGGGACGAAGTGCAAGGAAGGTGGAGGCATTCCGGCTTCAGCACACCGCATGAGGGAACGTCCAACACTCTTAGAGAACAAGGGCGACACAGAAAATGCTGGAGTAACTCAGCCGGTCAAACTGCATCTCCAGAGAAAAGGAATAGGTGAGACCCTTTTCCTATTCTCCAGAGATGTTGGCTGATCCAGATTTTTGTGCCTGTCTTGTGTCATGTTATATCTATGTGAACTGATCTTTTTCTGACTGGACCACACGTAACATACATGACACTTCTAACATCAGGTAGCCCTTGCTCTCTCTCTCTCTCCTCCTTCCCAATCCTCCACTAGCCCCACTTGTATTCACTGGAGTTTAGAAGGATGAAGGGTTTTCTTATAGAAACATATAGAATTATAAAAGGACTGGACAAGCTAGATGAAGGAAAAATGTTCCCAATGTTGGGCGAGTCCAGAACCAGGGCCCACTGTCTTAGAATAAAGGGGAGGTCGTTTAAGACTGAGGTGAGAAAAAACTTTTTCACCCAGAGAGTTGTGAATTTGTGGAATTCCCTGCCACAGACGGCAGTGGAGGCCAAATCACTGGATGGATTCATGAGAGTTCGATGGAGCTCTAGGGGCTAGTGGAGTCAAGGGACATGGGGAGAAGGCAGGTACGGGTTATTGATTGGGGACGATCAGCCATGATCACAATGAACGGCGGTGCTGGCTCGAAGGGCCGAATGGCCTCCTCCTGCACCTATTTTCTATGTTTCTATGTATCTGTCCACTTTCTTTCTCTGTCCCACCCCCTTCCCTGACATCAGTCTGAAGAAGGGTCTCGACCCGAAACGTCGCCCATTCCTTCTCTCCATAGATGCTGCCTCGCCCGCTGAGTTTCTCCAGCATTTTGGGTCTACCTCTAATTTTACCAGCATCTCCAGTCCTTCTTATACACGTCTATTTTGCTTTGGGCTGGGTTATTTATGCTGCATATTCCACCCATATTTGACTTTCCCAAAGTGCATGACCGCACACCCACTCGGACTAAATGCCATCTGCCACTGCTCTTTCCCAGTTTAGATAAGTATCTGAGATGCTTTTATGTATAATCTTACTTGTACTGAAAATGTATACAAAAATTAATTGCACTGTACCTCAGAACAGATGACCAATAACGAACCAGACCATGCCATAGCGTTAACATTCTTCCCCATGGACACTAACCTCCCCGCGTCCACAAACCCACTCAACAAGGTTCCACATGGTAGGCTGCTCTGAAAGGGATCCAAGGAGAGATAGCTCAATGGACAGCAAATTGGCTCCATGGAAGGAAGCAGAGGGTGAAGGTGGAAGGTTGCTTCTCAGACTGGAGGCCTGTGACTAGTGGTGTGCCTCAGGGTTCGATGCTGGGCCCGTTACTGTTTATCATCTACATCAATGATTTGGATGAGAACATACAGGGGAAGATTAGCAAGTTTGCTGATGATACAAAAGTTAGTGGTTTTGCAGATGGTGAGGATGGTTGTGAAAGATTGCAGCAGGATCTGGATCCATTGACCAGGTGGGCAGAGGAATGGTTGATGGAATTTAATACAGGGAAGTGTGAGGTGTTGCATTTTGGGATGTCGAACAAGGGCAGGACCTACACAGTGAATGGTCGGCCTCTGGGTAGTGTTGTAGAGCAGAGGGATCTAGGAGAACAGGTGCACGGTTCCTTGAAGGTCGAGTCACAGGTAGATAAGGTGGTCAATAAGGCTTTTGGCACTTTGGCCTTCATCAGTCAGCGTATTGAGTACAAGTTGGGAGGTCATGTTGCACTTGTATAAGACGTTGGTGAGGCCACATTCAGAATATTGTGTCCAGTTCAGGATGGATTCATGAGAGTGTTAGATGGAGCTCTAGGGGCTAGTGGAGTCAAGGGACATGGGGAGAAGGCAGGGCAGTTCTGGGCACAATATTATTGGAAAGATATTGTCAAGCTTGAAAAGGTCGGGATCTACAAGGATGTTGCCAGGACTAGAGGGTCTGAGCTACAGGAGAGGTTGACTAGGCTGGGTCTCTATTCCTTGGAGCGCAGGAGGATGAGGGGTGATTTTATAGAGGTGTATAAAATCGTGAGAGGAGTAGATCGGGTAGATGCACAGAGTCTCTTGCCCAGAGTAGGGGAATCAAGGATCAGAGGACACAGGTTTAAGGTGAAGGGGAAAAGATTTAGTAGGAATCTAAGGGGTAATGTTTTCACGCAAAGGGTGGTGGGTGTATGGAACGAGCTGCCAGAGGAGGCAGTTGAGGCTGGGACTATCCCAATGTTTAAGAAACAGTTAGACGGGTGCCTGGATAGGACAGGTTGGGAGGGATATGGACCAAATTTGGGCAGGCGGGACGAGTGTAGCTGGGACATGTTGGCCGATCTGGGCAAGTTGGGCCGAAGGGCCTATTTCCACACTGTATCACTTTATGACTCTGGCTGCAATGCTATAGCCTCTTCTGTCTGTGTGTGTGTGTGTGTGTCTCTGTGTGTCTCTGTGTGTCTCTGTGTGTCTCTGTGTGTCTCTGTGTGTGTGTGTGTGTGTCTGTGTGTGTGTGTGTCTCTGTGTGTGTGTGTGTCTCTGTGTGAGTGTGTGTGTCTCTGTGTGAGTGTGTGTGTCTCTGTGTGTCTGTGTGTGTGTGTCTGTGTGTGCGTGTGTGTGTGTCTGTGTGCGTGTGCGTGTGTCTGTGTGCGTGTGCGTCTCTGTGTGTGCGTGTGCGTGTGTGTGTGTGTGTGTGTGTGTGTGTGTGTGTGTGTGTGTGCGTGCGCGCGCGCGTGTGCGTGTGTGGTTTGACCACACTCAGGTGTGGTGTGAAGATCAACACAAGAAGCTGGAGTAACTCAGCGTCTCTGGAGAAAAAGGGAATAGGCGACTTTTCCGGTCGGGACCCTCCTTCAAACCTTGACGTACACCAGTTTCTTGTGGTGATCCTCGATTCAAACAGGCATCTGCAGTTCCTTCCTACACATTCTGCCTGCTCCACTGCAAAATCTCCTCAGGTATGTCTACTTTGCAGAAGTTCTCCTCCTCCCTGCTCGCCCTCTGTGATTCCTCCTGCTCTGTATCTCTCTACATCACCGTCTAGATCTCTCGATTCCATTTCCCCAGGACTCTCAGTTTGAAGAAGGAAGGGTCTCGACTTGAAACGTCACCCGTTCCTTCTCCCCAGAGTAGCTGCCCGTCCCGCTGAGTTACTCCGGCTTTTTGTGTCTATCTTCGGTGTAAACCAGCATCTGCAGTTGCTTCCTAATCGTGTGAGCGGTGCGATCTGACTGGGTTAGACCAAAGATGTCGACCTACATGGGAGCGCGAGACTGGTCGACGGCAAATCATTGTGGGAATGCCCCCCCCCCCCCCCCCCCCCCCCCCGCCCGAGAATGATGCGCCCTTACCCGGCCAGCGAGGTCTTCTTGCAGGAGAGTCCGCAGCAGCAGTGGAGCTGCGTCTTGCAGCTGCAGCATGTGACAGAGGTCAGTCAGCTCCGCGCGGCCCAGCGACCCGCAGCCGATGGCGTCAAAGCTGTCGAACACCTCCTTCAGGCGCACCTCGTACTGATCCTGCTCGTCCTCGTCCATCCCATAGCACGCGGCCAGCCGCACCTGCCCACAAAAACAAAGCAAGACGGCCCTGTTAGCCGAGCCTCATTATCTGCCTGCCGCCCGCCTGCCAGACTGCGCCCTCCTGGAAGAAAGATGGCGTAAAACCACGGTTTGTGAGCGGGCCCTTGTAATCTTGTTCTGCACTTGCATCTGGCGGTGGGAATCAGTGGCTGGCTGACAGAGCGGGCACACTCGGGCCTACTCCTGGCAATGAGCCCTTTTCCACGCTCGTGACTTCCAGACTACACTTGCTGTTTTCAGTAGTACTAACACACCTTGTTCCAAGCCTTGTGGCTGTGAATAATAATGGAAAATCAGATCTTAGTTAAATTTGGTTGAGAAATCCGGCGCGGAAACAGGCCCTTCGGCCCACCGAGTCCACGCTGACCAGCGATCCCCGCACACTAACACTATCCTATCTACACACACAAGGGACGATCTATGTTCATACCAAGCCTATTAACCTACAAACCTGTACGTCTTTGGAGTTTGGGAGGAAACCGGAGATCTCGGAGAAAAACCACGCAGGTCACGGAGAAAACGATTAGCACGGGTGTCGGAGGTTACGGGGAGAAGGCAGGAGAATACAGTTAGGAGGGAGAGAGAGATCAGCCATGATTGAATGGCGAAGTAGACTTGATGGGCCGAATGGCCTAATTCTGCTCCCATCACTTATGACCTGTAGAGCAGAGTTAGAGAGTCAGACAGCATGGAAACAGGCCCATCGGCCATCTCCACCACTAGACGTCACTTTAGAAATACAGCATGGAAACAGGCCCTTCAGCCCACTTGTCCATGCCAACCAAGATCCCACCTACACTTGAAGATAGACACAAAAAGCTGGAGTAACTCAGTGGGTCAGGCAGCATTTCTGGAGAATAGGAATAGACAATGTTTCGGGACGAGACCCACCTTCAGACTTTTACACTTCGGAGATACACAGTGGAAACAGGCCCTTCGGCCCATTGAGTCCGCACCGACCAGTACACTCGCACTATCCTACCCACCAGTAACAAGTTATAATTTTACATAAAGCCAATTCACCTACAACCCTGGAGTGTGGGGAAAACCAGAGATAACCCAGGGGGTCACGGGGAGAACGTGCAAACTCCATACAGACAGCACCCGTAGTCAGGATTACATCTTTATTCTTTGGAGCGCAGAAGGTTAAGGGGGGGGGACTTGATAGAGGTCTTTAAAATTATGAGAGGGATAGACAGAGTTGATGTGGATAAGCTTTTCCCATTGAGGGTAGGGAAGATTCAAACAAGAGGGCATGACATGAGAATTAAGGGACAGAAGTTTAGGGGTAACATGAGGGGGAACTTCTTTACTCAGAGAGTGGTGGCTGTGTGGAATGAGCTTCCAGTGGAAGTGGTGGAGGCAGGATCGATTTTAACATTTAAAAATAAATTGGATAGGTATATGGACGGGAAAGGAATGGAGGGGTATGGTCTGAGTGCAGATGGATGGGACTAGGGGAGAGTATGTGTTCGGCACGGACTGGAAGGGCCGAGAAGGCCTGTTTCCGTGCTGTAATTGTTATATGGTTATATATGGTTGTATGGAACCCAGGACTCTGGCGCTGTGAGGCAGCAACTCTGCCGCCCCA
Organism: Raja brachyura; assembly: GCA_963514005.1. The sequence goes on along the minus strand of OY740789.1, from coordinate 78,705,715 downwards.
ATTCGGATTCTGTCAACCGAATGAATCCCTGAGACCGATAGGGAAGTTTACAAATCTGTAATGCATGTTCCCCTGAAGGTAGCGAACTCATTTCTTCCCTTTGTGTAAACTCTCTGTAGCTGCAGCACGTCAAGCCACACAGAAACGTGTCCCTGTAGCATGAAGCACGCCCAGCTGCAGGTAAATATTCCATTCACCGCGATACAAAGAGGCTGCGTCAGCTGGAGCTAAGCTCGGTGTAATGATACAAGGCCCGTTCATCGCCATGGCTGCAATTATCAATGCCGTCCACGTTCGACGAGGTGCCTCCACGAGCACCAGCTGCAACTCACTGCAGAGATGGGGGCGACACAACCCAGCATCGTTTTTTGTGTCTACCTTCAGTTTAAACCCGCATCTGCAGTTCCCTGCTGCACGGGTTGGGCCGAAGGGCCTGTTTCCCTGCGGCCCGGCTCTGTGGCGGTAAACGGTGAAGCGTAACTGAAGGGGTTGTTCCCAGGGCGGGAGCTCGCTGTCCCTGGTGGGCTGCCTGCCTGCCTGCCCGATCAACAGCAGGTCCCCAGCTGTGGAATTCTCTGCCTCAGAGGGCGGTGGAGGCCAGTTCTCTGTATACTTTCAAGAGAGAGCTGGATAGGGCTCTTAAAGATAGCGGAGTCAGGGGATATGGGGAGAAGGCAGGAACGGGGTACTGATTGGGGATGATCAGCCATGATCACATTGAATGGCGGTGCTGGCTGGAAGGGCCGAATGGCCTCCTCCTGCACCTATTGTCTATTGATGCTGGCTTACAAAAGAAATGGAGCCCATGTGAATTTTGTAGGTTTCAATAGAATCAGCATATAAACAAATTAAAAGATGGCCCCGGACTCCGGCAACATTTTGTAGGCAGCAGAACAGATCAAGATCAAATGTAGTCATAGAGAACTTAAGTTAAAACAAACAACCGCGCGTCTATTTGCGATCTCCCAAGGGCGGGGAATAATTTGTGTCGGTGCTCCAGGCAATGACAGAATCAGAGTACAGACCGGTTCCACTTTCCTCTCGAGATAGCTCCAGTATTTAAACTGTGGAACGTTGGTTCAGCGGCAGAGTTGCTGCCGCACAGCGCCGGAGACCCGGGTTCCACCCCGAACACGGGGAGCTGACGGCCGCGATGGATTTTTTTTTACGGCAGAGGTGGATGGATTTTTGATTAGTACGGGTGTCAGGGGTTACGGGGAGAAGGCAGGAGAATGGGGAGTGTTACACAGAAACTAGGTGCAGGAGTAGGCCATTCAGCCCTTCGAGCCTGCACCACCGTTCAATATGATCATGGCTGATCATCCAACTCAGTATCCCGTACCTGCCTTCTCTCCATATCCCCTTAGCCACAAGGGCCACATCTAACTCCCTCTTAAATATAGCCAATGAACTGGCCTCAACTACCTTCTGTGGCAGAGAGTTCCACAAATTCACCACTGTGTGTGTGAAAAATGTTTTCCTCATCTCGGTCCTAAAGGAATTTCCCCTTATCCTTAAACTGTGACCCCTGTTCCCCAACATCAGGAACAATCTTCCTGCATCTAGCTTGTCCAACCCCTTAAGAATTTTGTAAGTTTCTATAAGATCCCCCCTCAATCTTCTAAATTCTAGCGAGTACAAGCCGAGTCTATCCAGTCTTTCCTCATATGAAAGTCCTGACATCCCAGGAAACAGTCTGGTGAACCTTCTCTGCACTCCCTCTATGGCAAGAATGTCCTTCCTCAGATTAGGAGACCAAAACTGTACGCAATACTCCAGGTGTGGTCTCACATCAGCCATGATCGAATGGCGGAGTAGACTAGATGGGCTGAATGGCCTAATTCTACTCCTATCACATAGAAACTTCTGAAGAGGCAATTTCTTATGGGATGAAAAGTTAATAATTGATGACATGAATGTTCTTTGCACTGCAGGTGTTCTCAAGGGCCTGTCCCACTGTACGAGGTAATTCAAGAGTTCTCCGGAGTTTCCCATGATTTGAACTCGGAGAATTACGGCAATGGCCGCTCCTAGGTACTCGGGGCTCTCGTGGACATTTTTTAACGTGTTGAAAAAATCTTCACGAGCTTACCGCGTTTCCCGAGTACCTGCCGTTAGCGTTACGAGCCGCTAAGGGACGTCCCCGAGCTCCGACGTGCCCGCTACGTACTTACCACGAGTTTGATTTTTTTTTAAACTCGGGAGAGCTCTTGGGTAAAGTCGTACAGTGGGACAGGGCCCATTAGGGAGACAAGGGGTCGTGTAAAGTGTGAACTGCCAGGAGCAGCCTCACTATAACTAATTCCACAAGACGTCTGGTGAAGATTCTTCACCCCCAAAATGTTAATTCGGTTTCCCTTTTGTGGCGCCCATTGTTCTGTTTCGGGACAGACGACGATAAAACACGTTTGACTCTCCTGACCTGATCCCGTTTTCTTTCTTTAGTTCAGATTTCAAGCGCCTGCTGTTTCACTTGAAATGTTCGACGTATTTCCAAGTGTATTGTACTTGGAGCCGTCATCCACAGCATTGACATGGGCGATGAACAGCTGGGGACCCACTGTCGATCGGGCAGGCAGGCGGGCAGGCAGGCAGCCCACCATGGACAGCGAGCTCCCGCCCTGGGAACAACCTCCTTCAGCGACGCGTCACCTTTTACCGCCACAGAGCTGGGCCGCACTATATCTCTGTATCTCCAAACTAAATTAAAAGGAATAGGTGACGTTTCGGCTCGACCCTGCTTCAGACTCCTTTTCTCCAGAGATGCTGTCTGACCTGCTGAGTTACTCCAGCGTTTTGTGTTTACCGTCTGTCCACCTGCTCCATTCCGACCAAATTGACATACTGAGCCAACCTTCGCTTAGTTGAGCAATTCAACGCGGAACCACGCACTTCGACCAGCGATCCCCGCACATTTACACCATCCTACGCATTCTAGGGACATTTTACATTTACACCAAGCCAATTGACCTACAAACCTGTACGTCTTTGGAGTGTGGGAGGAAACCAAAGATCTCGGAGAAATCCCACGCAGGTCACGGGGAGAACGTACAAACTCCGTACAGACAGCACCCGTAGTCGGGATCGAACCCGGGTCTCTGACGCTGTGAGGCAGCAGCTCTACCGCTGCGCCACCGTGCAACCCTGTGCTTGCATTTGGCCCATACCCCTCTAAACCCTTCCTATCTATACTGTAGGTACACAAAAATGCTGGAGAAGCTCAGGAAATAGGCGACGTTTCGGGTCGAGACCCTTCTTCAGCTCACATCACATCTTGACCCGAAACGTCGCCTACTTCCTTCGCTCCATAGATGCTGCCTCACCCGCTGAGTTTCTCCGACATTTTTGTCTACTTTCGATTTTCCTGCATCTACGGTTCCTCCTTAAACTATCCACACTATATATCGGTCCAAATGTCTTTTAATTGTATCCACTTCTATAGCTTCTTCTGGCAGCTCGATCCTGATACTGACTATCTTCTGAGTGAAAAAGTAGCCCCCCCCCCCCCCCCCCCCCCAGACATCCATTTTAAATTTTTCGCCTCTCACCCAAGCCTGTGCCCTCTAGTTTTAGAACCCTCTACCCTGGGAATAAGACTGAGCGCTCACTTTATCCATGCCCCCCGTGATCTTGTGCACCTCAATAAGGTCACCCCTCAGCCTCCTACGTGCCATAAATAAAAAGGTCTGTGCAGGATATTAATATGTAAAGTGATGATGAAAATATTCAAAATGGTGACCTCTGATCAAAATGGTGACCTTCCAATCTTAAATCCCTAGGTCTCATAGTTACCACACAGACACTCACATAGGAAGGTGTCCCGGTGTGGAATGTCAGTTGAAGAATTAATCAATAACAAAGATATTAAATTGAATGTTATGTTTGAATGAGTAAAATGCTAATTTTGAACCATGCCACAAGTTCAGACACATCTGATCTACCTCCTGCTAAGAGTTTGAAAGTCTTCCTTATCATGTACAAGTTATCCAGATTAATATGAAATGGAGCATGTCATCCTTGATTAGACATTCATGAACATAGAGGGCCGGCAGTGATGAAGTCTGGAGATCAATAACCAAGCATCCATTATTGTCACTCAGACTTTTCAGTCTGAACAAAAGTTCGTGCCTTGCAGCATTATATAGAATAAAATAACAAAACACACAATCAACACATATTTAACATCCACCACAGTGAGTCCACCAGGCACCTCCTCACCGTGAAGGAAGGCAAAAGTTTTAAGTCCTTGTCTCTTCCCTCTTTGTTCTCCCTCTGCGTTGAGGCGATCCAGGACTCTGGTGTTGTGACCTCGCCGGGTGATGGTAAGTAAGTCCCGCGGCTTAATCCGAGCTCCGCGAACGGGCCGGTTCAAACTCCGCGGCCCGGGGCGGTCGAAGCTGCCGCCCTCCAGTCCAGCGGACGCAGATGTCGTTGTGGGAGCTCCGGAAAAACAGGTCACCAACTTGTGACCTGCGAGTTCCCGACGATGCCGTCCACTGGGCCCGCGGACCAGACTCCGAGGCTCCGAAGTCGGGTCGCCGCCACAGCCCCGAAGTCGGCCAGCCTGGCGTTGGTAAGTCCTGGCTGGCTCTGGCTCCGGAGCCTCGAGGTCAGTCCCAGTTGGAGGCCGCCACTAGGCCTCAGCACAGACGGAGACGGGGGATACGACAAGAAAAGGTTGCATCCCCCCCCCCCCCCGAAGGAAACAGGTTTCTCCCCCCCCCCCCCCCCCCACCACACACACACACACACACACACACAATTAACCAAAACAGGACAAAAGGAAAAAAAAAACAAAAAAAAAAACAGACGGACTGCAGGCGAGCCGCAACAGCTAGGGCAGCGCCACCACTTCTGGAACTCTGTGTTGGGGATGGGGATGGGGATGGGAACAGCACCTCAGACTCCACTTGGGCTGCTTACAACCCAGCATTATGTCCCCTGACTCTCAGTCTGAAGAAGGGTCTCCACCCAAAACATCACCTACTCCTTTTCTCCAGAGATGCTGCCTGACCCGCTGAGTTACTCCAACTTTTTGCGTTTATATTCGGTATGAATATTGACTTCACTAACATCAAGGAACCCTTGCTTTCCCTCTGTCTCCATCCCTCCCCCATCCTATCAGTCTGCCTGTCCTCCTGATTAAATGTTACGTTTGTATGCCTCGTTGTCAACTTCCCCCAGCTGACACGGATCGACTCTACATTTTCCTGGAACTTCATCTCTTTTGATGTGTCGTTTTCACACCTTACCCTTCCATTTCTCTGTCTCCCTCTCCCCCGACTCTCAGTCTGAGGAAGGGTCTCAAATCCAAAACGTCACCCATTCCTTCCCTCCAGAGACACTGCCGGTCCCGCTGAGTTACTCCAGCATTTTGTGCCTGTGTTCGGTGTAAACCAGCACCTGCAGTTCCTTCCTGCACCCACTGACAGATGACAGAGACCCCGACAGCTGTGCATTGCAGACAGATGCGGCAGAAGCTGTTTTAATTGCCATTTAACAGTTTGAATTGCCTTAAAGTCTTAACTCACTCAAAATGAGCTTGCCAGGAAAGATGATCCGAGGCTCAAAGTATTTGCTGGAAATTTCCTTTTATTAATGCTAATCTTTGTCACACAATATGCACTTGCTAATAAAATCCTCTCCCTAAGCCTATTCAGTGATAAAGGTTCCTAAGAATCTGTAAGCTATTAAAAACGATGCACTCTGGGTTCATAATTCATTGTAATATTGATTATATAGTTATCTGTGTTATTTTGCATTTATGGGCCTGTAAAGCAGGAATTTCAAGTTCATTGCTGATACAAGACAATTAAACACTGGAATAATAAATACGTTGAATTATGCACATTGAACGTGGTTACAAAACTTTTTACATTGAACCTTTACCAAAGTACTGCATTTTAAAACAGTACAGCGCAGAATCAGGCTCTTCGGCCTAGTGGAGGCCGATTAGGAAAAGGGGAGATGCAGCGCGACCTGGGTGTCATGGTACACCAGTCATTGAAAGTAGGCATGCAGGTGCAGCAGGCAGTGAAGAAAGCAAATGGTATGTTAGCTTTCACAGCAAAAGGATTTGAGTATAGGAGCAGGGAGGTTCTACTTCAGTTGTATAGGGTCTTGGTGAGGCCACACCTGGAGTATTGCGTACAGTTCTGGTCTCCAAATCTGAGGAAGGACATTATTGCCATAGAGGGAGTGCAGAGAAGGTTCACCAGACTGATTCCTGGGATGTCAGGACTGTCTTATGAACAAAGACTGCATAGACTCGGTTTATACTCTCTAGAATTTAAGAGTGAGAGGGGATCTTATAGAAACTTACAAAATTCTTAAGGGGTTGGACAGGCTAGATGCAGGAAGATTGTTCCCAATGTTGGGGAGGTCCAGGACAAGGGGTCAGAGCTTAAGGATAAGGGGGAAATCCTTTAGGACCGAGATGAGAAGGAATTTTTTCACACAGAGAGTGGTGGGTCTCTGGAACTCTCTGCCACAGAGGGTAGTTGAGGCCAGTTCATTGGCTAGATTTAAGAGGGAGTTAGATGTGGCCCTTGTGGCTAAGGGGATCAGAGAATATGAAGAGAAGGCAGGTACGGGATACTGAGTTGGATGATCAGCCATGATCATATTGAATGGCGGTGCAGGCTCGAAGGGCCGAATGGCCTACTCCTGCACCTAATTTCTATGTTTCTATGTCTGCACAGAAAATAATAGCAAGTAAAGGGCCTGTCCCACTTTCACGACCTAATTCACGGCCTCTGCCGAGTTGCCCTTGACTCGTACTCGCAGCATGGTGGTCACGAGGTCGTAGGTAGGCTGTAGCAGGCCGTGATGCTAGACGTAGGTACTCGTGGCATCAAGTAGATCGGGGCGTTTTTCTAGCCTGATGAAAAATGTCCACGAGTAAAAAAAGGTCCTGAATTAGGTTGTGAAAGTGGGACAGGCCCTTTAAACTAAACTCCTCTGCCTGCATGCGATTCAGATCACTCCCGACATATCCATGTGCTTGTCCAAAGGCCTCGCAAACGCCACTATCGTATCTGCCTCCACCACCACCACCCCTGGCAGCGCGATCCAGGCACTCGCCGCTCTCTGTGCAAAAAAAAATAAAAATTTGCCCCACACATCTCCTTTAAACGTGACCCCTTTCAACTAAAAGCTATGCTCTCTAGTCTTTGATGTTTGCAGCCTGGGGAAGAGTTTCTGACTGCCTGTCCCATCTATTGTCTATAATATAATTGCTTTTTTTCTTTTAATTGATGCCTCAATGTATAATCGTTAGCACACCAATGTTTTTTTTAAAGAAAAACAGCAACACCACATAGATCCTCCGAACACCGTTCAGAACAAGGTCAGGATGTGGAGTTAAAAATAACTTCCCGGTCAATGTGCATAATTCAATCCAATTCCACATTTACAACCCGCCAATAAACAGGTTTTATTGGCACGGATAATGTGAAACTCGCATGTAAGTCGCTCAATCGGAGCAAGCCACGTTTTTGACGGCGTCACTATTATATCGTAAGCAAATGCTATACAGTTGTTTTGAAGCTATTTTATCCTTGGGAAGTCACAGCATAATTACCCTGACGCGCATAACAATGAAGTTTTAATTTATTAGAGTGGTTTGTGCACCTGCCGCTCAACGAGTAAATCAAATTCCCCTCTAACCAGTTCAGTTTATTGCCACGTGCACCGAGGTACAGCTTTTGTTGCGTGCTAACCAGTCAGCGGAAAGATAATACATGATTACAATCGAGCCATTTACAGTGTATAGACACATGATAAAGGAATAACGTTTAGTCCAAGGTAAAGCCAGTAAAGTCCGATCAAGAATAGTCCACGGGTCACCAATGAGGTAGATAGTAGTTTAGTTTATTTAGCTTAGTTTGGAGATACAGCGCAGACACAGGCCCTTCGGCCCACCGAGTCCGCACCGACCAGCGATCCCCACACGTTAACGCTATCCCACACACACTAGGGACCGTTTACACAGCCACACGGGCAGGAGCCTCGCAGGTCGAAAAACCGGACCCTGGGTCTGCGGAGCCCATGGCTGGGGCCTGGGTCGGTGACAGGGAGGCGTCCGGAGAGGACCCCGGCAGGGTTAGTGCAGAGGTCGGTGCGGCGGACGATGATGGCGCCAACCGACGGACGAGGACAGACAACGTGGAAGTGAGGACGGGGGAAGGAACAAAGGAGGGCCCAGCGTGTGTGGGGGGCCGCTGTGAGGGCGCGAGAGAGGGGGGGAATATTTAACTTTGTGAGTGCCCTTTATGTGGCAAATATTTGCATACCTTGGGTACGCCAGCAAAGAATTTCACTGTGACTTATCACATGTGACAGTAACGTATTCATTCATTCATTTACATTTACACCAAACCAATTAACCCACAAACCTGCACGTCTTGGTAGCGTGAGAGGAAACCGAAGAGCTCAGGGAAAACCCCACGCAGGTCACGGGGAGAATGTGCAAATTCCGGACAGACAGCACCCGTAGTCAGGATCGAACCCAGGTCTCCGGCGCTGCAAACGCTGCAAGGCAGCAACTCTACCGCTGCACCACCGTGCAGCCGTTCTGGACTGCTCTCTGGTTGCGGTTGGACGATTCAGTTGCCCGATAACAGGTGGGAAGAAACTGTCCCTGGACGTGGAGGTGTGCGTTTTCGCACTTCTATACTTTTGCCCGACTGGAGAGGGGAGAAGGGGGAGTGGGCAGGGTGCGGCCCGTCCTTGATTATGATGCTGGCCTTGCCGAGGCAGCGCGAGGTATAAATGGAGGTTTACTGTCAGGCAGGTTCAAAATGGGGATGTGGCCACTTCAGTTTAACGGGTCATAAACAACCTCAAGCTTCACACACTTTGTATTTAACAAATAGTCTACATCTCCCGCTGGCTTCCAACTTCCAATGGCCGATATCGTTTTGAATTCAGAGGGAGTACGGGCATCACTATTGATGTCCACAGCCAGCCAGCCAGCAGGCCGCAACGACACAAAGGTGACCATTAATCAGCGGCCATTTGTTACCCTGTTCTCGACAAGCTTCCCTGCAACATTAGAACCACTACATGGCTTTTGTCCAAAACATATTGGAAGATCACTTTTATCTTCTTCTTTCGTGTGGCGTGCGCAGCCTAAAGTTGTTGGACAACGTGTTCTATTTGATCTTCCGTTTGTGCACGTCGAGTTGATTGCATTAGTCGAAACAGGACGGGCCACGTGAAGGTTGCAATCTTCCCGCCCCACTTTTATCTTGATTCAGTGGAAGGGACAATTTCCCTACTCAAGAGTTTCCGAGCTGCTTTTCACTGGAATTATTGAAACGTGGGGGGTGGGAAGACTGCGACCTTCACGTGGCCCGCCCTGTTTCCAAGAATGCAATCAACTCGACGTGCACAATCAAATAAGATCAAATAGAACAAGTTGTCGTGCAACTTTATGCAAGAAGGAGAAGACTGAAATGTGCCAGTGTAGAATCTCTCCCCTTTACACTGTGCTGTGAATAACTCCCATAAGCGAGTTCAAATTTATCTTCAAGATGTTTAAGAGGCTTTTGGATAAGCAGATTGATAGGCAGGCATGTTGGTGTAACAGTAGAGCTGCTGCCTTAAGGCCCTGTCCCACTTACGTGTCCGTGGCACGCAAATTACGCGACCTTGTCGTTGCGTTGAGGCGCACGGGCATCGTGTGGCTGGTCCCACTGAAAAGCGCGGAGGGGTATGGAGTTGTGCGCGGTATCGCGTGGGGCTCCGAAACTTTGTAGCGAACGAAATCTTCGCGCGCCAACAGCCTGACGGATAACTGACGGCCAAAGTGGGACAGGCCCCAGACCCTGGCGCGACGCAACGTCTCAACTCCAACGGCAGCAGAAGCAGGCAAACGATCGCCGAGCTCGGCCTGGGGCTCACAGCCGTTGCGGATCCGGATCCGCCCCCACTTCTACTCCCAGAGCGGGGCCAAGAAAATTGAAGATGGACACAAAATGCAGGAGTAACTCAGCGGGATTGGCAGCATCTCTGGAGAGAAGGAATGGGTGACGTTTCGGATCAAGACCCTTCTTTCAGACTGAAGAAGCATTTTGTGTCCATCTTCAAATGACGTCACGCGCTCCAGACGGCTGTGCGGGCGCATGAAGACACGCGCGACCTTCGCTCCTCACTGCGACCATGAAGTTGCGTAATTAGCGCGCCAAGGACACGTAAGTGGGTCAGGGGCTTTACAGCGCCAGAGACCCGGGTTCGATCCTGACTACTGGTGCTGTCTGTATGGAGTTTGTGCGTTCTCCCCGTGAGCAACATGGGTTGCATCCCACACTCCAAAGACGTACAGGTTTATAGGCTAATTGGCTTGGTATAAATGTAAAATTGTCCCTAGTGTGTGTAGGGTAGTGTTAAGGGCCTGTCCCACATTCACGAGCTAATTCACGACCTTTTTTACTCGTGGACATTTTTCATCACGCTAGAAAAACAGCCCGACCTACTTGATGCCACGAGCACCTACGACTAGCATCACGGCCTGCTACGACCTACCTACGACCTCGTGACGACCATGCTGCGAGTACGAGTCAAGGGCAAACTCGGCAGAGGTCGTAAATTAGGTCGTGAGAGTGGGACAGGCCCTTTAGAGTGCGGCAATCGCTGGTCTGTGTGGACTCGGTGGGCCGAAGGGCCTGTTTCTGCGCTGCATCTCTAAACTATAAAAAAGTCTAAACGAAAAAGTCAAGAATAAACTAAATGAAAAAAATAAACTAATTTTGTAGGACAAACCGCTAACTGCTCCCATTCAGACTTGATCCCAAATTTAATCCAAGCTTAGATCTCCTCACATTCAACAGTACACAGGGGAAACAGGCCCTTCAGCTAACTAGGCCCGGGCCTCCAATCTACCTCACTGGAGACCCTCGGACTATCTTTAATCGAACTTTACCTTGAATGAATGAATGGTTCATTGTCACATGTGGTGAATAAATATTTTTGTTTTGCAAACCCATGGTATGCAAAGAGTCACCATATAAAGAGACAAAGTCACAAAGCATCACACGCCGGGGCCTTCTTTGTTCTTCCCCCCACCACCACCACACCTCGCACTAAACAATTATTCCCTTTATCCTGTATCCGTACACTGTGGGCGACTTGATTGCAATCATGTCTAGTCTTTCCACGGACTGGATGGCACGCAACAAACAAAAACGTTCTACTGCACCCCCGTACACGCGACAATAAACCAAACACGCCAAGATAAGCTGATCTCCTCTGCCCACGTGGGATCCAGATGCCGCCATTTCCTGCATATCAATCTGCCGATCCAAAAGCCTCTTAAACATCTCGAAGGTGTGATGGAACTCGCTCATTGAACCTTGGATTGTAACCATTTGCGGGGCTGTAAAAAATGCATACGTTTTCTGTGCCTCCTTTATATATACAGTGGCTTGCAAAAGTTTTCGTACCCCTTGAATATTTCCACATTTTGTCACGTTACAACCACAAATGTAAATGTATTTTATTGGGATTTTATGTGATAGACCAACACAAAGTGGTGCATAATTGGGAAGTGGAAGGAAAATAATACATGGTTTCCAAATGTTATTACAAATAAAAAACTGAAAAGTGTGGCGTGCAAAAGTATTCAGCCCCCCTGAGTCAATACTTTGTAGAACCATCTTTCGCTGCAATTACAGCTGCAAGTCTTTTGGGGTATGTCTCTACCAGCTTTGCACATCTAGAGACTGAAATTTTTGCCCATTCTTATTTGCAAAATAGCTCAAGCTCAGTCAGATTGGATGGAGAGCGTCTGTGAACAGCAATTTTCAAGTCTTGCCAGAGATTCTGAATTGGATTTAGGTCTGGATCATGACTGGGCCATTCTAACACATGAATATGCTTTGATCTAAACCATTCCATTGTAGCTCTGGCTGTATGTTTAGGGTCGTTGTCCTGCTGGAAGGTGAACATCTGCCCCAGTCTCAAGTCTTTTGCAGACTCTAACAGGTTTTCTTCCAAGATTGCCCTGTATTTGGCTCCATCCACCTTCCCATCAACTCTGACCAGCTTCCCTGTCCCTGCTGAAGAAAAGCATCCCCACAACATGATGCTGCCACCATGTTTCACAGTGGGGATGGTGTGTTCAGGGTGATGTGCAGTGTTAGTTTTCCGCCACACATAGCATTTTGCATTTAGGCCAAATACTTCCATTTTGGTCTCATCAGACCAGAGCACCTTCCTCCACATGTTTGCTGTGTCCCCCACATGGCTTGTGGCAAACTGCAAACGGGACTTCTTATAGCTTTGTTTCAACAATGGCATTCTGCAGCTCCTCCAGAGTTACCATGGGCCTCTTGGCTGCTTCTCTGATCAATGCTCTCCTTGCCCGGCCTGTCAATTTAGGTGGACGGCCATGTCTTGGTAGGTTTGCAGTTGTGCCATACTTTTTCCATTTTCGAACAGTGCTCCGTGAGACGTTCAAAGCTTGGGATTTTTTTAATAGCCTAACCCTGCTTAAAACTTCTCCACAACTTTATCCCTGACCTGTCTGGTGTGTTCCTTGGGCTTCATGATGCTGTTTGTTCACTAATGTTCTCTAACAAACCTCTGAGGCCTTCACAGAACAGCTGTATTTATACTGAGATTAGATTACACCCAAGTGGACTCTATTGACTAATTAGGTGACTTCTGAAGGCAATTGGTTGCACTGGATTTTATTTAGGGGTATCAGAGTAAAGGGGGCTGAATACTTTTGCACGCCACACTTTTCAGTTTTTTATTTGTAAAAAAAATTTGGAAACCATGTATCATTTTCCTTCCACTTCACAATTATGCGCCACTTTGTGTTGGTCTATCACATAAAATCCCAATAAAATACATTTACGTTTGTGGTTGTAACGTGACAAAATGTGGAAAAGTTCAAGGGGTATGAAAATTTTTGCAAGCCATGTAGTCTCTGCCATTTAGTCTCCATTTATTTTATCTCACCTTTTACCGCAGCAGCGGACCAGTGCTCAGAAGGCCGGTGCTCGCCTCCCTTTTATAGAAGCAGGTTTAATGGTTCCACCCTACATTATTCCATTCATTGTCCATTGGGTGTTTTTAAACCAGAGATCGATACATTGATGGCCCGTTTCCTTTATCATCGTTACTTTTTTGCATATCTTTCATTCATTTGATCTTTATCTCTCTACATCACCGCCTATATCTCATGTTTCCCTCTCCCCCAACTCCCAGTCTGAAGAAGGGTCTTGACCCAAAATGTCACCCATTATTTCTCCAGAGATGGAAGGAATGGGTGATGTTTGGGGTCGAGACTCTTCTTCAGTCCTTTTGGGTCGAGACCCTTCTTTAGACAAAAGGTAGGATCTAGTCTCGACCCGAAACGTCACCCATTCCTTCTCTCCAGAGATGCTGCCTGACCCGCTGAGTTACTCCAGCTTTTTGTGTCTATCTTCGGTTTAAACCAGCATCTGCAGTTCCTTCCTACACTCCCATTCTCCTGTCTTGTCCTCTTCACCTTTGACGCTCATACTAACCAAGAATGTATCTATTTCTACCTTTAAAATATCCATTGATGGCCTCCACAGCCTTCTGTGGCAATGAATTCCACAGATTCACCGCCCTATTACTAAAGAGATTCCTCCCCAGCTCCTCCTTAAAGGAACGTCCTTTAATTCTAAGGTTATGACCTATAGTCCTAGACTCTCCCACTAGTGGAAAAATCCTCGCCACATCCACTCTAACCAGGCCTTTCACTATTCAGTAGGTAGTTTGGTGAGATTCGATGGGCCGAATGGCCTAACTATGCTGCTACATCTTCTGATCACATGATCTTTAATCGCTTTGATCGTCAACCATAAAGATGATATAACGGCCGTGGGCTAATGGTGCACTCAGACAACAAGACCTTTGCTTGAATTAAATAGATGATAATATAATTAAAGCATGGGACCAAGCCCTTCGGCCCACCGAGTCCGCGCAGACCATCGATCACCCGTTCACACTAGTTCCCCACATTCTCATCCACTCCCTGCACACTAGAGGCAATTTACAGAAGTTAGCTAACCTACAAACCCACATGTCTTTGGGATGTGGGAGAAAACCAGATCACCCGGAGGAAACTCAGAGTCACAGGGAGAACGTGCAAACTCCACGCCGACAGCGCCGGAGGTCAGGATTGAACCCGGGTCTCCGGTGCTGTGAGGCAGCAGCTTTAATCACTCACCACTGTGCCACTGAGCCACGTACAGAATAGTGAAAGGCCTGGATAGAGTGGATGTGGCGAGGATGTTTCCACTAGTTGGTAAATACTCTTTGATACTCCGCTTTGATAAAAAATTAATTAGTAATGATGACGGTACTATTACTGCTACTATAAATAATAATAATCATCTTCTGCAGTTGTCTAGGGCTCTGGTGAGACCACATCTGGAGTATTGTGTACAGTTTTGGTCTCCTAATTTGAGGAAGGACATCCTTGTGATTGAGGCAGTGCAGCGTAGGTTCATGAGATTGATCCCTGGGATGGCGGGACTGTCATACGAGGAGAGATTGAAAAGACTAGGCTTGTATTCACTGGAGCTTAGAAGGATGAGGGGGCATCTCATAGAAACATATAAAATTATAAAAGGACTGGACAAGCTAGATGCAGGAAAAATGTTCCCAATGTTGGGCGAGTCCAGAACCAGGGGCCATTTATTCTGAGAATAAAGGAGAGGTCATTTAAGACTGAGGTGCGAAAAAAAATTCACCCAGAGAGTTGTGAATTTGTGGAATTCCCTGCCACAGAGGGCAGCGGAGGCCAAGTCACTGGATGGATTTAAGAGAGAGTTGGATGGAGCTCTAGGGGTTAGTGGAGTCAAGGGAGAGGTATATGGACGGGAAGGGAATGGAGGGGTATGGTCTGAGTGCAGGTAGATGGGACTAGGGGAAAATGAATGGTCGGCACGGACTGGAAGGGCCGAGAAGGCCTGGTTCCGTGCTGTAATTGTTATATGGTTATATGATGCGGGGAGAAGGCAGGCAACAGTTATTGATTGGGGACGATCAGCCATGATCACAATGAATGGCGGCGCTGGCTCGAAAGGGCCGAATGGCCTCCTCCTGCACCTATTTCCTATATTTATGAGAAGAACAGTATTAAAAACAAATGTAAGAATCTCCCTCCCTCTCTGGAAGAGGAAGAAGTGGGGAAGGAACGAAGAGGAGGTTTTAGTAATTTAGTAGCGTGAAGAAATGTGGACGGACGTGGAGGTGATGGTGAAAGAGAAGGAGGCGGTCATTGTCTGTCACCGATTTTTGATGCATTTGATGGACTGTGGGATAAGAGGCGGCGTTAGTGACACACACACAGTGATACAAAAATAAGAGGCGACTGTAGATGCTTATCACTCAACTCTCACCCAAGTTATCTAAATGGTGGCAGATTAGGAAAAGGGGAGATGCAGCGCGACCTGGGTGTCCTGGTACACCAGTCATTGAAAGTAGGCATGCAGGTGCAGCAGGCAGTGAAGAAAGCAAATGGTATGTTAGCTTTCATAGCAAAAGGATTTGAGTATAGGAGCAGGGAGGTTCTACTTCAGTTGTATAGGGTCATGGTGAGACCACACCTGGAGTATTGCGTACAGTTCTGGTCTCCAAATCTGAGGAAGGACATTATTGCCATAGAGGGAGTGCAGAGAAGGTTCACCAGACTGATTCCTGGGATGTCAGGACTGTCTTATGAGCAAAGACTGCATAGACTCGGTTTATACTCTCTAGAATTTAGGAGATTGAGAGGGGATCTTATAGAAACTTACAAAATTCTTAAGGGGTTGGACAGGCTAGATGCAGGAAGATTGTTCCCGATGTCGGGGAGGTCCAGGACAAGGGGTCAGAGCTTAAGGATAAGGTGGAAATCCTTTAGGACCAAGATGAGAAGGACTTTTTTCACACAGAGAGTGGTGGGTCTCTGGAACTCTCTGCCACAGAGGGTAGTTGAGGCCAGTTAATTGGCTATATTTAAGAGGGAGTTAGATGTGGCCCTTGTGGCTAAGGGGATCAGAGGGTATGGAGAGAAGGCAGGTACGGGATACTGAGTTGGATGATCAGCCATGATCATATTGAATGGCGGTGCAGGCTCGAAGGGCCGAATGGCCTACTCCTGCACCTATTTTCTATGTTTCTAAATCCGTGGAATCACAAAATGGCAAGCGCACTAGCGGATGAGGAGAACGTACAGACACACCAGCCGCAGGTCAAGTGAATTATTGAGAAATGCACCAAATGACGGAAGTCCCAGATGATGGAAGTCCTCAGAAAAATAAATAAATAAATTACGCCTTTCAGGTTAAGGGCCAGATCCGGCCCGTGGGCCACAGGTCGCTGACCCCTGGTCTAGGACTAGAGGTCACAGCCTCAGAAATACAGACATTCTTTAAGGAATGAGATGAGGAGTAATTTATTTAGTCAGAGGAAGGTGAATCTGTGGAATTCTTTGCCAGAGAAAGCTGTGGAGGCCAGGTCAGTGCACATATTTAAGGCAGATTCTTAATCAGTGCAAGTGCCAGAGGTTTTGGGGTGGAGGCAGGAGGATGGGGTTAGGAGGGAGAGATAGATCAGTCATGATTGAATGGCAGAGGAGACTTGATGGGCCGAATGGCCTAATTCTGCTCCTATCAATAGGCAATAGGTGCAGGAGTAGGCCATTCGGCCCTTCAAGCCAGCACCGCCATTCAATGTGATCATGGCTGATCATCCCCAATCAGTACCCCGTTCCTGCCTTCTCCCCATATCCCCTGACACCGCTATCTTTAAGAGCCATATCTAGCTCTCTCTTGAAAGTATCCAGAGAACCAGCCTCCACCGCCCTCTGAGGCAGACAATTCCACAGACTCGCCACTCTCTGTGAGAAAAAGTGTTTTCTCATCTCCGTTCTAAATGGCTTACTCCTTATTCTTAAACTGTGGCCCCTGGTTCTGGACTCCCCCAACATCGGGAACATGTTTCCTGCCTCTAGCGTGTCCAAACCCTTAACAATCTTATATGTTTCAATGAGGTTTCCTCTCATCCTTCTATACTCCAGAGTGTACAAGCCCAGCCGCTCCATTCTCTCAGCATACGACAGGCCCGCCATCCCAGGAATTAACCTGGTGAACCTACGCTGCACTCCCTTGTCACTTATGAACTTATAAAATTAAGGGTTTTAGGAAAGGCACTTGGATATGCAACGGTTTGTTTGTAGCAGATGGAATCAGGTTGAATGCGATATTACTTCCTGTTGTTCCGGACCCTGGATTACTAGAAACACAGAACCTCCATCCACTGGAACTGTGGACCAACCCCTCGAGATATCGAGAAACAACTCTGTGCTGTCAGGCTGTAACCATTTGAACACCAAGTAGATGAATTAAAAACTGTGGAGCATTCTCAATGCTGAAGTTCCAGTCTGAAGAAGGGTCTCAACCCGAAACGTCACCCGTTCCTTCTCTCTGGTGATGCTGCCCGTCCCGCTGAGTGACTCCAGCATTTTGCGTCTATCTTCGGTGAACGAAAACCAGCATCTACAGTTCACTTCCCACAGAATCTGCATTGAAACCATGAACCGTTGACTGGAATTTAATTACGGATGAGGCTGATGGGATTTGCCAAGCCATCAGTAACAGCATCGACCGGTGACCTTGTGGTGAAATCCCACATGACATTTGTTCCTGTGCCATTGAAAGTCATATATTCACACAGCTCACAAACAGGCCCTTCGGCCCAACTCACCCATGCCGACCAAGATGCCCCATCTACACTAGTCCCTCCCTGCTCACTTTGGCCCACAACCCTCTAAACCTTGTCCAAGTGTATTATTAAATGTGATAGTCCCTGCCTCAACTGCCTCCGCTGGCAGCTCATTCCATACGCCCACACCATCCTTGGCGCAAAAATGTTGCCCCTCAGGTTCCTATTAAATCCTTTGCCTCTCACCTTAAACCCATGTTGTCTGGTTCTTGATTCCCCCACACTGGGCCAAGGGCTCAGTACGTGCGTTCACCCGATCTATTCTATTATTGATATAAAAGGACAGAGATGGCATTGCAAGGGAAGTGGTAAAGGGCCTGTCCTACCAGCATCCGACTCCATGCGATGAGCTCGATCAAACTAGAAGCGGGGGCCGCGCGGAGGTCGGGTGATTCCCTGTACAGGGCCGTTCCCACCAGCATGCGCCTGCATGCGCCTGCGACCAAACCGGCAGCGAGGGCCGCGTGGAGGTTGGGTGAGTGGCGCAAAGTGAGGCGAACTTGGAGCGAAGTCTTCAAGGTAAGTTTGCCAGGACAGAGAGGGGCACACAGAGAGGGGCACACACACAGAGGGCCACGGAGCCACACAAATAGAGGATCACGGAGGCACCTACAGAGAGGGTCACGGAGGCACGACGTCGAGGCGGTGTGTAATGCGTCGAGGCAACTGTGAGCCGACAAGCCGTTGCCGCGCGGAATTTTTGAACACGGTCAGTTTTTCGGAGCCCCGCGCAATGTCGGGACGAACTCCGCACGGCTCCGGCGATCAAGGTTGGACCGGCCCCGCGATGCCGGACGGCTCAAGCGACCACGTTAGGTTGCGCTCATCGCATAGAGTTGCATGCTGGTGGGACAGGCCCTTTAGTCTTTGTCATCTCCTCGCCCTTTACAGGAGCAGGAAGTGGCAGGGAGGAAATAAATTCATTAACTAGGGCGGCTCAGTGGTGGAGCTACTGCCTTACAGCGCCAGAAACCCGGCGTCGATCCCGACTACAAGCGCTGTCTGTAAGGAGTTTATATGTTCTCCCAAAGATAGACACAAAGAGTTGGAGTAACTCAGCAGGAAAGGCAATGGGTGACGTTTAGGGTCAAAAGGGTCTCGACCCAAAAAGACTGAAGATGTCGCCCATTCCTTCTCTCCAGAGATGCTGCCTGTCCCGCTGAGTTACTCCAGCAGTTTGTGTCTATCGTTGGTGTAAACCAGCATCTGTAGTTCCTTCCTACACACTTGCACGCCCTGGTTCCCCACCCCAGCCATCGCTATCCCATCCCTTTCACTCCTCTTGTCTCCTTAATCCGACACCCTGTTGGCCAATCTGCACCTCTAGCCTTGGTCACTCCTGTGGAGGGAATGGACGGGTGACATTTGGGGCTGGGACCCTTCTTCGGACTGGCGAGCTGGGTGGGAGGAAGCTGGAGAGGAGAGGCTGGCAAGTGATAGGTGGATACAGGGGAGATATGGGTGGTTGGCAGAGGGGCAGAGCGAGTGGCAAAGGCTGGAGGTGAGAGGGAGACAAGGACACGGAGCCACTCCACCCTGGCCACGCTCTCCATTCACACCTGCCATTGGGAAGGGGGGAAAGAAGCCCGAAACCCATAATCTCCAGGTTCAAGCACAGCTTCCTCTCAGCAACCATCAGGCTCTTGAACACTGCACAACGCTAACTCAGCAACTATGATCTTCTGTGGAGTGTAGTATTAAGGGCCTGTTCCACTTTCACGACCTCTGCCGAGTTTGCCCTTGACTCACACTCGCAGCATGGTCACCACAAGGTCGTGGCAGGCCGTGATGCTGGTCGTAGGTACTCGTGGCATCAAGTAGGTCGGGGCGTTTTTCTAGCCTGATGAAAAATGTCCACGGGTAAAAAAGGTAGTGACAGTGGGACAGGCCCTTATAGAGTCATTAATTTATTTGGTATTGTGCTGCTTTAGTATTATAGTCATTATTTTTTGTATTATTACATATGTGTCACTGCGTTCACGAGTCTCTAGACCTACAGTAAGTGAGAATTTCATTGTTCCGTTACCAACACATTTTACGATGAAATATTCTTAACACTGGACAACATCACCACAAGCTGAGACTGGGGCAGCCATTAGACAGCAAGTTGCATTTAGGCTGGCATCTTTAACGGGCCAATCAAATGGAAAACCACTTCAAGAGAGCACAGTCAAACACTTTGCACTGCAGAGTATTTTTAAAAAATGATTAAAACTAAATTATTTAAGTTGAATAACAGACTTGCATCGATCACCATGATTCGGCAGCGCAGCGGTAGAGTTGCTGCCTCACAGCGCCAGAGACCCGGGTTCAATCCTGACTACGGGTGCTGTCTGTGCAGAGTTTGTACGTTCTCCCCCTGACCCGAGTGGGTTTCTCCGGTTTCCTCCCACACTCCAAAGACGTACAACTTTGTAGGTTAATTGACTTGGTGTAATTGTAAATTGCCCCTAGTGTGTGTAGGATGGTGTTGATGTGAGGGGGATCGCTGGTTGGTGCGGACTCGGTGGGCCGAAGGGCACGTTTCCACGCTGCATAGAAGCAGGTTATTGGCTGCAACCTTCCCCCCCATTGATGAACTGTACACTGCAAGGGCCAGGAAACGAGCGGGCAAGATCATCTCTGACCCCTCTCACCCTGGCCACAAACTCTTTGAATCACTTCCCTCTGGAAGGCGACTCCGGACTGTCAAAGCTGCCACAGCCGGCCATAAAAACAGTTTTTATCCAGGAGTAATTGCTCTACTCAACAGCCAAAAATCTGTAGCCTCCCTTTGATTTGGTATTTTGTTGGTTCACATGCTTGATCAATGGTGTTTTATCATTAATGTGTTATTATTATTAATGTTTAGTGTTTTCCGAGTCATTCGTAACTGTCTCTGTATGTCATGTTGTTACTTGTGGGCGGAGCACCAAGGCAAATTCCTTGTATGTGAATACTTGGCCAATAAACCAATTATACGGCCTGGTTCGGCAACTCGAACACCGAGCGATGAAGGAGGTTACAAAATGTGGTGGGCACTGCCAGGTCCATCACATGCACTGACCTCCCCACCATCAAAGGGACCTTCTTCAGACAGTTCCTCAGCAATTATAATCTCCTACATTTGTCTGCACTACGAGCTCGGGTTTTGCGCTGTTGTGGTCTGGTTACCTAACTATTAACTTATTGTATATTTTTGTGTAGGAAGGAACTGCAGACGTTGGTTTTCACCGAAGATAGACACAAAATGCAGGAGTAACTCATTTCATTTCCATATAATCATATAACAATTACAGCACGGAAACAGGCCTTCTCGGCCATTCCAGTCCGTGCCGACCATTTATTTTCCCCTAGTCCCATCTACCTGCACTCAGACCATACCCCTCCATTTCCTTCCCGTCCATATACCTATCCACTTTACTTTTAAATGTTAAAATCGATCCTGCCTCCACCACTTCTGCAGGAAGATCATTCTACACAGCCACCACTCTCTGAGTAAAGAAGTTCCCCCTCATGTTACCCCTAAACCTCTGTCCCTTAATTCTCATGTCATGCCCTCTTGTTTGAATCTTTCCTACCCTCAATGGGAAAAGCTTATCCATGTCAACTCTGTCTATCCCTTTCATCATTTTAAAGACCTCAATCAAGTCCCCCCTTAACCTTCTGCGCTCCAAACAATAAAGGCCTAACTTGTTCAACCTTTCTCTGTAACTTAGTTGCTGGAACCCAGGCAACATTCTAGTAAATCTCCTCTGTACTCTCTCTATTTTGTTGACATCCTTCCTATAATTAGGCAACCAAAATTGTACACCATACTCCAGATTTGGTCTTACCAATGCCTTGTACAATTTTAACATTACTTCCCTACTCCTATATTCAATGCTCTGATTTATAAAGGCCAGCACACCAAAAGCTTTCTTTACCACCCTATCTACATGCGATTCCACCTTCAGGGAACTATGCACAGTTATTCCTAGATCCCTCTGTTCCACAGCATTCCTCAATTCCCTACCATTTACCATGTACGTCCTATTTTGATTTGTCCTGCCAAGATGTAGCACCTCACACTTATCAGCATTAAACTCCATCTGCCATCTTTCAGCCCACTCTTCCAAATGGCCCAAATCTCTCTGTAGACTTTGAAAATCTACTTCATTATCCACAGCACCACCTATCTTAGTATCATCTGCATACTTATCCAATGTTCCACCCCATCATCTAGATCATTGATGTACATGACAAACAAAAGTGGACCCAACACAGATCCCTGAGGCACCCCACTGGTCACCGGCTTCCAACCTGACAAACAGCCATCCACCATTACTCTCTGGCATCTCCCATTCAGCCACTGTTGAATCCATCTTGCTACTCCGCCATTAACACCCAGAGATTGAACCTTCTGAACCAACCTTCCATGGGGAACCTTGTCAAAGGCCTTACTGAAATCCATATAGATTTCGGGTCGAGACCCTTCTGAAAACCGCGAGGCAGGCGAGAGGAAGACAGAGATATGGTTTGGTCAGTCTGAAGAAGGGTCTCGACCCGAAACGTCACCTATTCCTTTTCTCCAGAGCTGCTGCGTGTCCCGCTGAGTTACTCCAGCTTTTTGTGTCGGTCAGAGATATGGTTTGTTTGTTGTATTACATGAATAGGCCGGGTAAACTGCAGCGAGTAAGAATGTCGCTGCCCATGACAATCAGACAATCTTCTTTGGAGGAACGGAGTAATTGGGATCAGGCAGAGGCTGGTTTAATATACAGTCCATGTTCAAGTGTGTAGGTTGGTGGCAGGCAGGCGCACAAGCCCATCAAATATGCAAACTACCCAAAAATGTTAAACCTGATGCATGGGGTCGTCGTGGAAACGTCGCCCGTCCATTCCCTCCCCAGATGCTGCCTGACGGGATCTACAGGAGTCACTGCCTCAACACGGCAGCCCGCATCACCAGAGACCCACACACTCATTTCCCACACCCTGCCTTCTGGAAGAAGGTACAGGAGCCTGAAAACTAACATCCAGGTTCAGGAACAGCTTCTTCCCTGCAGCCACCTGACTATTAACCTCCAATAAGCTCAGAACTACATCGATTATTATTGTGTAGGGAAGTACTGCAGACAGACACAAAATGCTGGAGTAACTCAGCGGGTCAGGCAGCATCTCTGGGAAGAATGAATGGGTGACGTTTCGGGTCGAGACCCTTTTCAGACTGAGAGTCAGGGGAGAAGGAGACACAGAAATAAGGAAGGGCAAGGTGTGAAAATGAGCGATCAAAAGAGATGAAGCCTATTATTGCACTATTAATGGTGTGTGTGTGTGTGTGTGTGTGTACATATATATACGTACACATATATATATACACACACACACATATATATATGCACACATATATATATACACACACACATATATACATACATATATATACACACATATATATATACACACACATATATACACACACACACATATATATACATACATATATATATACACACATATATATATACACACACATATATATACACACATATATATATGAACACATATATATATGAACACACACACACTATATATACACACACACATATATACATACATATATACACACATACATATATATACACACACACATATATACACACACATATATATACACACATATACATATATAGTGTACGTGTATGGGTATACATATAACTCTGTTTTCACATTTATTACATAGTTTACAGTGTACTATGTTCACATATTCTGTTGTGCTGCTGCAAGTAAGATTTTCATCAGTCTATCTGGGCCATTTGACAATGAAACACTCTTGACTCACTCAGTTCCTCCAGCACTCTGTGTTTTGCTCAGAAACATGCCGGCATGAACTCATCCCACAGCATTGAAGGCTCACGCATGCCCCATTCAGATGTAAATGTGTCCACAAGCCAGCAGCCTGGCTCGGGGAAGCAGTCTTGCCGGAGTGCTGGAGTCATCCTGGGGTCAGGACCCCGGGGACTGGGGACAATGGATAGGCAGCTGAGTGGGAAGGGGGTGGGGGGGGGGGGGGCTGCAGCCCACCAGCCTCAGCTGTCCCATTCATTGTCCGCAAGCTCTGCGGCTCAATGCGCTGGCATCACGGCCCCCCCGTGCATCCCCCTCAGCCGCCCGTCCACGCAGGAATACACACGGATAAATGCGTAATAATCAAACGTACAATTCATTAATAATGGTGCTGCCAGGTAACTAGACGTAGATAGAACAGTACTGGCACAGAAAACTGGAGCAGCTCAGCGGGTCAGACAGCATCGCTGGAGAAAACGAGGAGATGACGAGTTGAACCAAGAATTGACACAAAGTGTTGGAGCAACTCAGCGGGTCAGGCGGTATCTCTGGAGAGAAGGAATGGGTGTCATTTTTGGTCGAAACCCTGCTTCAGATTGAGGTCTGAAGAAGGATCTCGACCCGAAACGTCGCCTATTCCCAGCTGCCCAACCCGCTCAGTTACTCCAGCTGCTTGTGTCTATCGTCGGTTCAAACCAGCATCTGCAATTTCTTCCTAGGTAGAACAGGACAGCACAGGATCAGGCAGTGAATAAGCTTTTTTTCACTGTACCTCAGTACACGTGACAATAAACAAAACTAACACAAGAACAGGCCCTTCGGCCCACAGTGTCTGTTCCAAGCATGGTGCCAAGTTAAACTGCTCTCATCTGCCTGTACGTGATCCACATCCCTTGCATATCCATATGCCTATCCTAAATGCCACTGTCATATCTGTCTCCCCACTGCTTCAAGGCAACCACACATTTCTGTGTAAAACCAAATTGCCCTGCACATCTTTAAACTCTCCCCTCTGGTATTTGATGGATTTTCATCTGGGGAAAAAAAGAACTGTCTGCATTATCTCTTCCTTTCATCTATATTACTAAAAGTCTGATCTTGACCACTTCCTATTGTTCTGTATATTGATTTTAGAGAAAACGCTGCCACTTACGGCTGTGATTTTTGGCCATCTTACTCAGAGTCCCCCCTCCGCTGCGCAGGACAAGAGGATTTTTCCCATCAATTAATTTTCCCATCGAAGAGTTATTAATGTTTAAAAAATGTTGAGATTCTCTCTCCTGAAGGCCACGCCCCTTCCGGAGGGACCATAAAACCTGGAAGTGTTGAGTGCCTCAGTCAGTCTCTGCAAGATGGGGGAGCGAGGGGGTCACGTCTCTCAGTCTGAGCTGTGAATAACACTGAACACATGTCTACTAAACTGTGAGTGGTTTTACTGACTGGTCAGTGCCCTTAATGTGGTTTTAAAATATAGTTTGGAAATGCTAAAGCTGTGTCGCCTTTGGTTTGGAAATGCTAAAGCTGTGTTGCCTTTGGTTTGGAAATGCTAAAGCTGTGTTGCCTAAATAAAGTTGCCTTATCTAATTAAAGTTGCCTTGACTACTATATAATTAATAGTCTAATTTTGACCACTTCCTGTTTGCGCTTTATATTGATTTTAGAAGAAACGCTACCACGTATGGCTGTGATTTTTGTCCATCTTACTCAGTCCCCCTCCGCTCATCAGGTGCCGAGCATTTTTTCCATCAATGAAAAATAAAAGAGTTATTAGTGTTTAAAATATGTTGAGGTTCTCTATTCTGTCAATCACGCCATGAAGGCCACGCCCCTTCTGGTGGGAGAGGGGGGAGGGACTAGAAAACCCAGAAGTGTTTTTAGTGGCCTTGCACCCTGCTTGAAATGGTATGAAACTGCACTTGAATTTGGTGGCCTTGCACCCTGCTTGAAGTGGTGAGAAACTGCACTTGAATTTGGTGGCCTTGCACTGTGCTTGACATGGAATTTCAAGGAATAGCCGTGAGTCAACTGCCAGCCCACCAGCCGTGAGTGAGTGAGCTGTCAGCACAGCAGGTTTGAGTGACTGAGCCGCCAGCCCAAGAATCCATTCGGCCGACAATGTCCATACTAGCCCTCTGGAAACCAGTCCCTGCAGCCTACAACACCCATACTAGCGCTCTAGAAATCCCCCCCCCCCCCCCAACTGGCCACCAATATTGGAATTGGTGGAGAGGTGGAATATTGCGTGGGGGGACCAGCCCTCCCGTGTGATGCTGGTACCCCACGGGTCCCACTTAGTCTGGTAGTTTTATATATTTCTATCAGGTCTCTCAGCCAACTACAGCATTCCAGAGAGAACAATCCAAGTCTCTCAGGTAGACACAAAGTGCTGGAGTAACTCAGCGGGTCAGGCAGCATCGCTGGAGAGAAGGAATGGGTCACGTTTTGGGTCGAGACCCTTCTTCAGTCTGAGAGTCAGGGGAAAGGGAAACAAGAGATATAGGCAGTGATGTAGAGAGATACAGAACAAATGAATGAAAGATGTGCAAAAAAGTAACAATGATAAAGGAAACGGGCCATTCTTAGCTGTGGGCTAGGTGAAAACGAGTTACAGACAATTAAACTCACCAGGATAACAGTGACACTAGTACAACGACTAGGGTTGGGAGAGGGACGGAGAGAGAGAGAGGGGATGCAAGGGTTACTTGAAGTTAGAGAAATCTAGAGTCATACCATTCGGTTGTCAGCTAACCAAGCGAAATATGAGGTGCTGTTCCTGCAGTTAGTGTTTGGCCTCACTCTGACAATCTATCCGACCTGGGTGTTTGCCCCTAATCCAAGCATCATTCCAGTACATGCCAAAGTCTACAGTGCAACCACACAATCAACCCAACAACAGATCAACTATTACAGATTAGAATCTGGCTCCAATCACTTGGCAGGCGGAACAAACAAAAACTGCACAGTCACTTGTGGAGATGAGGGATCTCCATGGTCGAGTTCACAGCGAGTCACCCCATCAGCCAACACTGCAGGCGAGAGACAAGGAGATGACGAACCACATCAGGGGTGGGTGTGGCTGAAGCAAGGCCAGTAAAAACACATGAATGCAGGAAGGAACCTTCCAGAAACTAGCTCACTCCCAAAATGCAGTTATCAGAGAAGACCCAGAACATCTTCTGTCCATCTTCTCCAGAGATGCTGCCTGGCTGGCCTGCTGGGTTACTCCAGTACTTTTGGTCCTTCCTCCTCTCCAGAGATGCTGCCTGCCTGTCTTTCCCACTGAGTTACTCCTACATCAGCATCTGCAGTCCCTTCCTGCATCCAGAGTCCATTTGTACGTGTTGACCAGTTACCTGCAGTTCCTGGCGTCTCCAATCTAAATCCTCGGCGATGTTTTTATTTTTAAGTACAAATACATCATTCCCCTGTTCATTCAAACGCTGGGGAACCGCCAGCCGCAGTAAACATCACACGCCCAGTAAACGGTGCAGCCTCCAGCGAGACATCAGCTGGAGGACAAGGCTTCAATCAACGACGCCCTACACGCTGCAACCTTCACAACCCGCACCGCCGCCGCCTCTCAACATGAAGCCAGGGCAATACAAATAATTCATGTCATAGTCAATAAAATGGGGCTTAAAGCACACACTGACCAGCCTCAAAACAGATATTAACACGCAGATTAACTCGCCTTAAAACAGATTAACTAGCCTTAAACCAGGCATTACCTAGGTTTACTTCAGGCATTAACTTGCCTTAGACATTAGGGTTAAAAATCAGACATTCACTAGCCTAAGACATTCATTTTGTCATTAACTAGGGTTAAATCAGGCATTAATTGGAATTAAATTAGACGTCAACTAGCGATAGACATCTGAATTTCCCCTGAAAAGGGGATTAATAAAGTATTTATTATTAGGGTTAAATCAGGCAATGACTAGGTTTAAAATCGGGCATTAACTAGGTTTCAAATCAGACACTAACCATACATATTAACTTAGTCAATAGCTCGTGTTAAATGAGGCATTAACTAGGTTTAAATCGGATATTAACTAGTGTTACATGAGGAATTAACTAATGTTACATGATGAAATAACTAGTGTTACATGAGGAACGAACTAGTGTTAAATTAGACATGAACTAGTGTTAAATTAGACATTAAGCGGGCTTGTATCAGACATTAAGCGGGCTTGTATCAGACATTAAGCGGGCTTGTATCAGACATTAAGCGGGCTTGTATCAGACATTAAGCGGGCTTGTATCAGACATTAAGCGGGCTTGTATCAGACATTAAGCGGGCTTGTATCAGACATTAAGCGGGCTTGTATCAAACATTAAGCGGGCTTGTATCAGACATTAAGCGGGCTTGTATCAGACATTAAGCGGGCTTGTATCAGACATTAAGCGGGCTTGTATCAGACATTAAGCGGGCTTGTATCAGACATTAAGCGGGCTTGTATCAGACATTAAGCGGGCTTGTATCAGACATTAAGCGGGCTTGTATCAGACATTAAGCGGGCTTGTATCAGACATTAAGCGGGCTTGTATCAGACATTAAGCGGGCTTGTATCAGACATTAAGCGGGCTTGTATCAGACATTAAGCGGGCTTGTATCAGACATTAAGCGGGCTTGTATCAGACATTAAGCGGGCTTGTATCAGACATTAAGCGGGCTTGGAGCAGTGGAGCTGCGGTTCTCGCCGGGCTCTCTGCAACAGCGGAGTCACTCACTCACTCACTCACTCACCAGTAACCAGCTTGGTTCCCCTCGCCCGGGCTCAGGGCTGCAGCCGGGAAGATTGGCAGCGACCAGCTCCGGGTGCACTCACTCACAGGCTGGGCTGGGCTGTGGGACGGGACGGGACTGGTCTCCCAGGCAGGCAGGCAGGCAGGCAGGCTCTGCCCCAAGCCCCGGCTTGCTTTGCTTTCTGCAGCCTCTCTCTCCCCAGCCCGTGTGAGAGGAGGCGGCTCCCGGCTCATCCCCTCCTTCCGCAGTGGGAGGAGGAGGAGGCGGCGACGACAGCAGCAGCAGCAGCCGCTACATATGACACTCGCCCCCAATACTTCCTCCCCGCATCTCAGCGCCTTCTGCAGCCGGGAAGACCAAAGCGGTAGCAACAGCGCTGCACTGCACTGTCGGTCCTCACTCCCGCTTCCCCCCCTTCCCGGTAAAAATATGAAATACAATCCCGAGCAGAAACTCCAGCAAATAGATCAACTATCTATTGATAGTTATGAACGAGATTTCCTTTATTCCTGATCTTAAAATAATTAACTAGGTTTCAAACTGACATTAACTAGGCATAAAACATACATTAACTAGTCTTAAAACATTAATTAGGCTTCATACAGACATTAACTAGGCTTCAAACCGATATTAACTAGGCATAAAACGCATTAACTAGGCATAAAACATACATTAACTAGTCTTAAAGCATATTAACTGGGCATAAAACATACATTAACTAGTCTTAAAGCATATTAACTGGGCATAAAACATACATTAACTAGTCTTAAAGCATATTAACTGGGCATAAAACATACATTAACTAGTCTTAAAACATTAATTAGGCTTCATACAGACATTAACTAGGCTTCAAACCGATATTAACTAGTCTTAAAACATATTAACTAGGCATAAAACAAACATTAACTAGTCTTAAAACATTAACTGGGCATAAAACGTACATTAACTAGTCTTAAAACATATTAACTAGGCATAAAACATACATTAACTAGTCTTAAAACATTAACTGGGCATAACACATACATTAACTAGTCTTAAAACATATTAACTAGGCATAAAACATGCATTAACTGGGCATAAAACATATTAACTAGTCTTAAAGCATATTAACTAGGCATAAAACATACATTAACTAGTCTTAAAGCATATTAGCTGGGCATAAAACATACATTAACTAGTCTTAAAACATTAACTGGGCATAAAACATACATTAACTAGTCTTAAAACATTAACTAGGCATAAAACGCATTAACTAGGCATAAAACATACATTAACTAGTCTTAAAGCATATTAACTGGGCATAAAACATACATTAACTAGTCTTAAAGCATATTAACTGGGCATAAAACATACATTAACTAGTCTTAAAGCATATTAACTGGGCATAAAACATACATTAACTAGTCTTAAAACATTAATTAGGCTTCATACAGACATTAACTAGGCTTCAAACCGATATTAACTAGTCTTAAAACATATTAACTAGGCATAAAACAAACATTAACTAGTCTTAAAACATTAACTGGGCATAAAACGTACATTAACTAGTCTTAAAACATATTAACTAGGCATAAAACATACATTAACTAGTCTTAAAACATTAACTGGGCATAACACATACATTAACTAGTCTTAAAACATATTAACTAGGCATAAAACATGCATTAACTGGGCATAAAACATATTAACTAGTCTTAAAGCATATTAACTAGGCATAAAACATACATTAACTAGTCTTAAAGCATATTAGCTGGGCATAAAACATACATTAACTAGTCTTAAAGCATATTAGCTGGGCATAAAACATACATTAACTAGTCTTAAAACATTAACTGGGCATAAAACATACATTAACTAGTCTTAAAGCATATTAGCTGGGCATAAAACATACATTAACTAGTCTTAAAACATTAACTGGGCATAAAACATACATTAACTAGTCTTAAAACATTAACTAGGCATAAAACGCATTAACTAGGCATAAAACATACATTAACTAGTCTTAAAGCATATTAACTGGGCATAAAACATACATTAACTAGTCTTAAAACATTAACTGGGCATAAAACATACATTAACTAGTCTTAAAGCATATTAACTGGGCATAAAACATCCATTAACTAGTCTTAAAGCATATTAACTAGGCATAAAACATGCATTAACTAGTCTTAAAATATCAACTAAGCATAAAACAGATATTAATGGATATTAACTAAGCTTAAACAGATGGACTTCAAGATTCAAGAGAGTTTATTGTCATATGTCCCAGATAAGACAATGACATTCTTGCTTTGCTTCAGCACAACTATGTTGTAGGCATAAATAAATACAGAACAGATCAGTGTGTCTATATACTAATGAATATGTATATATACACACATAAATAAACATATAAAGTGCAATAGGCTATTTAACGATCAGAGTTTTGTTTGAGTTGAGTTTAATAGCCTGATGGCTGTGGGGAAGTAGCTGTTCCTGAACCTGGATGTTGCAGGCTTCAGGCTCCTGTACCTTCTACCTGAAGGTAGCGGGGAGATGAGTGAGTGGCCAGGGTGGTGTGGGTCTTTGATGATGCTGCCAGCCTTTTTGAGGCAGTGACTGTGATAAATCCCCTCGATGGAAGGAAGGTCAGAGCCAATGATGGTCTGGGCAGTGTTTACTACTTTTTGCAGTATTATCCGCTCCTGGGCGCTCAAGTTGCCGAACCAAGCCACGATGCAACCGGTCAGCAAGCTCTCTACTGTGCACCTGTAGAAGTTAGAGAGAGTCCTCCTTGACATACCGACTCTCCGTAATCTTCTTAGGAAGTAGAGGCGCTGATGTGCTTTCTTTATAATTGCATCCGTGTTCTCGGACCAGGAGAGATCTTCACAGATGTGCACGCCCAGGAATTTGAAGCTCTTGACCCTCCACCATTGACCCATTGATATAAACAGGGCTGTGGGTCCCCATGCTACCCCTTCCAAAGTCCACAATCAGTTCCTTGGTTTTGCTGGTGTTGAGGGCCAGGTTATTGTGCTGGCACCATTTGGTCAATTGGTCGATCTCACTTCTATACTCTGACTTATCTCCATCAGTGATACGTCCCACAACAGTGGTGTCATCAGCGAACCTGATGATGGAGTTCGCACTATGACCGGCTACGCAGTCATGAGTATAGAGTGAGTATAGACTTGGCACAAACCAGATATTAGCTCGGTTTAGCCTGTGTTAACTAGGTTTAAAACAGGTATTAACTGGGTTTAACAACAAATATTAACTAGGCTATCCTAATAGAAGGCCAACTTGGCCTATATTCAATGGAGCTTAGAAAAGATCTCACATACAAATCAATGCTAACACACAGATACATATATGCAATAAGTAGGTAACCAGGTATATGGGAAGACACAAAGTGCTGGAGTAACTCAGTGGGCCAGGCAGAATCTCTGGAAAACATGGATAGGTAACGTTTCATGTTGGGGCCCTTCTTCAGACTGATTGTGGATGGGGGCGGGGAGGGGGGGGGTGGGAACGATGCTGGATGAGTGGAGGGGCAGGACAAAGTGTGTGTGACAGGTCTGGAGAACTGTGGGGGTCCCTTTCACAGAAAGGGTGGGGGTCCCTTTCTCTGGATTCCAAGTGAGGCACTGGGTCAAATGTGTAGGAAGGAACTGCAGATGCTGGTATGCACCAAAGATAGACACAAAATGTCCCACTGAGGTACTCCAGCATTTTGTGTTTATCTATGAGGCGCAGGACCAAGACCTCCAACAAAAAAAAGAATTTAAACTGCCCAAGCAAAATATGAAGGCAGACAAAAATGCTGGAGAAACTCAGCGGGCGAGGCAGCACCTATGGAGCGAAGGAAAAAGGCAACTTTTCAGGCCGAAACCCTTCTTCAGAGTGATGAAGCGAAAATATGAGGTGCTGTTCCTCCAATTTGTGTTTTAAAACAAATGTGATGGGAAAAACACTTAAAACAGTTTAATTATTAGGCCTCAATTTTCACGGAGAGAAAGACTGGAAAGAGGGTAGGCAGCAGGAAATGATATCTTCAGCAAGTTCCAATAGCTTTTGGCACATTGAGGAAAGACAATTTAGACCAAATATCTCAATTTTAATGGCTGTACAAGAACACCTGATTCATATGCACAGAAATCTTTAAAAAATAGCAAGACACATGTTGAGAGAGTGATTGGTAAACGAACGCTCGGATCTCATTAATAGAACATTAAACGGTCAGGCAGTAAGGAGTCTGAGCTGCACAGGATGCTGGCTAGGTCGTGCAGGCACAAGGAACTGCAGATGCTAGTCTACGAAAAGAAATCTGAAAAAGGGTCCCAACCCAAAACGTCACCTCTCTATGTTTAGTGTAGTTTATTGGCCAAGTATGTTCACATACAAGGAATTTGCCCTGATGCTCCGCCCGCAAGTGACAACATGACATACGGTGACAATGAAGAATGACACATTAAACATTAATAATGGTCAGCATGGATGAGTCGGGCTGAAGGGCCTGTTTCTGTACTGTGTGATTCCGTGACAGAGCACCGTCCTCGTGGAAAGGAGATTTGAACAGCGTGAGAAAGAATTAGTGGGTACGCTGGTGGTTGTTTCCCCGCAGATTGTCACAGTAAACAAGCCCTCATCATTTGAGGAAGGAGGAAGAGAGGAACTGGGGTGACCTGTCCCACTTGCGTGCGTTTTGGCGCTAAGTTCGCGCGTGATGTCATTTGCATCATACCTACCAATCAGCTGGGCAGGAGGCGGGCCGCCGGATTTCCGGTCGGGAAGGCATGCTGTGTACATTTGATTGACTTGTATTTTACACCAGTATCGGAAACCATCACTCGTCCCCAGAAATTGGACCCTTACATAACTGGCCACATATGTATTAACAGTAATAGTTTAATAGAGCTTTTACACTCTGTTCAGATTACACTATTTACAAATGTTAAAGGGGAGAAAGAGCTGAAAATGGATTGGACATATTTCAGCTTTCTGGTTATATTTTGGTGCTGATAAAGATTAAAGAAGTACGACGGGATCTGGGGGCTTTTGTACATCAGTCTATGAAAGTAAGCATGCAGGGTCAGCAGGCAGTGAAGAAAGCCAATGGCATGTTGTACAGAGCCCTAGTGAGACCACACCTGGAGTATTGCGTGCAGTTTTGGTCCCCTAATTTGAAGAACGACATTCTTGCTATTGAGGGAGTGCAGCGTAGGTTTACAAGGTAAATTCCCGGGATGGCGGGACTGTCATATGCTGAGAGAATGGAGCAGCTGGGCTTGTACATTCTGGAGTTTAGAAGGATGAGAGGGAAGCTCATTGAAACATATAAGATTGTGAAGGGCTTGGACACAGTAGAGGCAGGAAACATGTTGCCGATGTTGGGGGGGGGGGGTCCAGAACCAGGGGCCACAGTTTAAGAATAACGAGTAAGCCATTTAGTAAGGAGACGAGGAAACACTTTTTCTCACAGAGAGTAGTGAGTCTGTGGAGGCAGGTTCTCTAGATACTTTCAAGAGAGAGCTCGATAGGGCTCTTAAAGATAGCGGAGTCAGGAGATATGGGGAGAAGGTAGGAACGGGGTACTGATTAGGGATGATCAGCCATGATCACATTGAATGGCGGTGCTGGCTCGAAGGGCCAAATGGCCTCCTCCTGCACCTATTGTCTATTGTCTATTGTTTATTTAATAATACACTTCATTAAACATTACAAGTTAATACATTCCCTGTTAAAAGTTCTAGATTTAGTTTCTTGTATCATAAGCCGCTGGTACAATCCAAGGTTTTCAAGGTTGTTACCGAGTAATGTATTATACACTTATTTGGCGTCGCATAGCGCTGGGCGGTGATGTTAACACGCTACGCCACGTGCTAGGCATACGCCGTCAAGACGCTGCGTACGCCCGCAATGTGCCTGCGAGCCGACAGGCCGTTGGCGCGCAAAGTGTTCAGACAGTGCAGGATTTTCGGAGCCCCGCGCGATGTTGGGACCATACGCCTCTGCGCTTCTAAGTGGCACTAAGCAAATGCTAGAATTTATAATGATAATAATATTAATAAATGTATTTGTATAGCACATTTAAAAACAACTCGCGTTGACCAAAGTGCTTCACATCAGTCCAGGTACTAATTTGATACATACAACGGAGACAGACCTATCAATACATACATAAACTGTTTACAGCGACCCCTCAGTGAGACTCAAAAATGCTTGGGTGTAGAAATAGGATATTGAGTCGTGACTTAAAGGAGTCAACGGTGGGGGCAGTTCTGATGAGGAGCGGGATTTTACTTCCCTAACTTCAAGTAACCCTTGCTTTCCCTCTCTCTCTCTCTCTCTCTCTATCCCTCCCCCTTCACAGTTAGGGGGAGGGATAGCTGAAGAAGGGTCTCGACCCGAAACGTCGCCTATCTCCTTCGCTCCTTAGATGCTGCCGCACCCGCTGAGTTTCTCCAGCCTTTTGTGTAACCCTCCCCCTTCACAGTTCTCTAACCAGTCTGACTGTCGCCCCGATTACACGTTATCTCTGTTTGCCTTGTCGTCACCTTCCCCTAGCAAGGAATGGTCTATTCTACATTTTCCTTGATCCTCATCCCTTTTGATGTCCTGCTTTCACACTTTACTCTTCCTTATCTCTGTGCCTCCCTCTCCCCCGACTCCCAGTCCCAAAAAAGGGTCACGACCCGAAACGTCACCCATTTCTTCTCTCCAGAGATGCTGCCCGTCCCGCTGAGTTACTCCAGCATTTTGAGTCCACTTTTTTTTGCTCAGACCATTATTGTTGATCTTCTTACAGTTCCACTAAAATCCTTGTCCATCCTTGGCACAGTGATTAATTCACTAGCTGGCTGCTAATTAGTTCAGCAGGAAGGATTTTCAGCTCAGCAGCACCACCAAGTGTCCAAATGAAAAGTTACATCACATACATAATACATCGCATTTCAGAGTACCAACCCTACTTCCCGTAAATCAAGGGTACACAAAAGGCTGGAGAAACTCAGCGGGTGCAGCAGCATCTAAGGAGCGAAGGAGATAGGCGACGTTTCGGGTCGAGACCCTTCTTCAGCTTCTCCTTGTAAAACAAGCTGAGTTTATTACAGAACGTAGGACAGTGCAGCCCACCATGTCTGTGCCAAACACTATGCCAAAATCAGCTCTTATCTGCCTGCAAATAACCCACATCCCTCCATATCCATATGTTAGATGCACAACAGTTTACAGTTTATTTTATTGTCACATGCACCGAGGTACAGTGAAAAGCTTTTTGTTGCGTGCCGTCCTGCTGGGGTGGGAGATTGCAACCTTCACGTGGTCCGCCCTGTTTCGACTAATGCAATCAACTCGACGTGCACAAACGGAAGATCAAATAGAACAAGTTGTCCAACAACTTTGGGCTGTGCACGCCACACGAAGGAAGAAGCTATCATATCAGTGGAACGATAATACGCTATTACAATCGATCCATTTACAGCGTATAGATATATGATAAGGGAATAACGTTCAGCGCAAGGTAAAGCCGGCAATGTCCGATCAAGGATAGTCCAAGGGTCACCAATGAGGTAGGTAGTAGTTCTGCACTGTTCTCTGGTTGATTCAGTTGCCTGATAACAGCTGGGAAGAAACTATCCCTGAATCTGGAGGTGTGCATTTTCACACTTCTGTACCTTTTGCCTGGTGGAATGGGAGAAGAGGGAGTGGCCAGGGTGCGACTCGTCCTTGATTATGCTGCTGGCCTTGCCGAGACAGTGTGAGGTAAGTACATTGAGGTATAGTCACTGTCACTGTATGTCATAGTGTTACTTGTGGGCGGAGCACCAAGGCAAATTCCTTGTATGTGAATACTTGGCCAATAAATGTACTTACAGGTACAATGAAATTCTCCCTTGCAGTAACATCACAGATACCTAGACTAGAACAAACAGACAATAATATAAATTACACATAACATTTCTCAAAGAATGACTGCACAAAATGTCTATGGGAGTGCGAGAAGTCCGTTGACGTGGTGGGATTTGAGTTGTGCAGGAACCTGCCGGTTGTAAGAAAGTAGCTGCTCCCGAAGCTGGTGGTGTGGGGCTTCAGGCTTCTGTACCTCCTGCCCGACAGTAGCAGTGAGAAGAGGGCACGGGCCGGATGGTGGGGATCCTTGATGATAGTTGCTCCCTTCTTGAGGCAGCGCCTGGTGTCGATGCTTTTGATGGTGGGGAGGGCTGTGCCTATGATGGACTGGGCTGAGTCTGCAACTTCTTGTGATCTAGCGTTGGAATTGGCACACCAGGCCATGATACAAATGAATGTTATTTATCAACATTTTTTATTATATGCAGCTCACCTAAAATGCCATGCACACACAGTTTATCTTGTTTTTACTGGAATTGGCACTGAATCTTTTTGTTATATATTGAACTTATTTTTGTTATTTTATGATGTTTATACAGTACTGTGTTTACTTATCTGTTAAGCTGCTGCAAGTAGAATGGCATTGAAGTCAGATCCAATGTGCTGGAGTAACTCAGCGGGACAGGCAGCATCTCTGGATAGAAGGAATGGGTGACTTTTTGGGTCGAGACCATTCTTCAGAATTTCATTGTTCCTTTTGGACATATGACAATTAAAACACACTTGGCTCCTTTGACGTGCAGAGTTACACGACCGAAACAAAAGATTGCTCCGAATATCACGCTCGTCCATGCAGCCCAACTGTTGACACAGTTTGTCACAAGGAACTGCAGATGCTGTTTTACACTAAAGATAGGCGCAAAATGCTGGAGTAACTCAGCAGGACAGGAAGCATCTCTGGAGAGAAGGAATGGGTGATGTTTGGGTTGAGACCCTCCTTCAGTGTCTTACAGTAAGAGGCTCTTAGGGCTAACGGAAGCAAGGGATATGGGGAGAAAGCAGGAACAGGATACTGATTCTGGATGATCAGCCATGATCGTATTGAATGGTGGTGCTGGCTCGAAGGTTGGTTCTGGTTGGCACGGACTGGAAGGGCCGAGAAGGCCTGTTTCCGTGCTGTAATTGTTATATGGAAGGGCCTATCCCTGCACCTATTTTATATGTTTCTATGTTCAGTATAAATCTGGGGATCTGCCGAGACAGATTGTGACTGGAGGTTTTGCATGGGTCCAGATCCCGAAGCAGAGTAGGCCCAAGGCAGTTTGAAAGTCTTGCTTACAGTATGTCAGCTTTGAAGTAACAGGGAGAAGAGGTAATGCCGGTTTGCAAATCAACCCAGAACCTGTCAGGCCCGGCCAACAGCTTTAAAAGTCAGTACATACTGTATGGAGAAACGTTAACAACTGCAACTTTCCCTCCAGATATGTGGCACCAGTGTCCAATAGTTTGCAGCAAATTCCCAGTGACTGTTTTTACAGCAGCATAGGCCAGAGATAAAGATTCATGGGCTGTCAGGGCGGTTCTATCGATGCGGCTGTCCGCCTGTGTTGACAAACACACCAGCGGACCCACCCGGCTCACCAAGGGCTGCCTTGCTGGGGGACTGAGCCAGCATCAGATGGACCATTCGGCCCACCAAGTCTACTCTGCCATTCAACCATGCCTGATCTCTCCCCCTCCTAACCCCTTCTTCCCATTGTTAAGACACACAAGCAACTGCAGGTGTGGAATCTGCATATTCAACATATGCAAATATATCCTACACACGCACACACCTCTACTCAATCCTATTCCGTTTTCCGAGCCCTCGCTCCCTCATCTGGATGTTCACTCACTCTACACATCCATCCCCCACCCGGAAGGCCTTATAGTCCTCCGTTTCTTCCGCAGAATCAGCCAATTTCCCTCTACAAACACTCGCCTCCGCCTAGTAGAATTGGTCCTTACTCTCAACAAATTCTCTTTTGACTCCACATTCCTCCAAATCCAAGGCGTAGCCATGGGCACCAGCTACGCCTGCCTTTTTGTTGGATACCTTGAACAATCCGTTCCAGGTGTACACTGGCCCTCTAGCTCTGCTACATTGATGCCTGCATCAGGGCTACCTCCTGTACCCATGTAGAACTCATGGACTTCATCAACTTCACTACCAGTTTTTATCCTGTTACTGAGTAAAACACTGAGTGCTGGAGGGCTCACTGGGTCAGGCATCGGGGGCGAGGGGGGAATGGACAGGCATAGTTTCCGGTCGGGAGCCCATGCGTCAGGTTCTTTGGATCGCATATTTGATGCATGCTCCAGCCAACCAGCAACTTACACACTTGCACCCGAACATGGATTAGACATTAAACCAGCCT
Source organism: Raja brachyura (assembly GCA_963514005.1). The sequence continues at coordinate 78,667,162 of OY740789.1, read as the reverse complement.
CTGCCGGCTTTCCCCCAGTGTCTGATTGTCATGGACAATGACAGGAGATAGACCAGGGGTGGGGAACCTTTTCATGTTGGAATGCTGCATTAAGTTAGCTGTAATCTAATTAGGCCGCATCCACGAAACTTCAATTAGATACACTTCAAAATGTACATCGTTTTGTAAAAATCTAACTGCTATGTACTAACTTCAGGAAAATGAAAAAAATGCGTTCATTCTAAAGCTAACGAACTTTTTAATGACTTGTGTGACTGCTTTTTGTGGTAAAGCATTTGAATATTTGGTTGCAACACGGAGGTATGCAGTTTCAGCTGATCTTCTAGATGGGTGTCCATTATTTGTGATCTTAAGGGCGTCTTGATTTGGGTTAAGTGGGAGAATGTAGATTTGCAGCAATAAGTGGTTGAAAAGCAAGAAAGCATTTTTCGTGCCGGGAGGATTATTTAGTTGAATCTTCTTTTACTCTTTGGTTTTTTAAATACGTTCGTTTTAAGATTAACATTAAAATAATAAAAGGTGGACAACATTAATAAAAAACGGAAACGTTCTACAAAATTTGGATTAATTCAAAAGGCCGCACTTAATGTCCTAGAAGGCCACAGGTTCCCCACCCCCGAGATAGATTATCGACTGACATCTAGGAAGAAGGGTCTCAAACCGAAACGTCACCCATTCCTTCTCTCCATAGATGCTGCCTGTCCCACTGAGTTACTCCAGCATTTTGTGTCTATCCCCAATTCCGACAGTTCCACAACAATGTTTAGTTTAGAGATACAGTGTGGAAACAGGCTCTCTGACCCACCGAGTTACGCCAACCAGCAATCACCTATACACCAGTTTTATTCTAGAAAATGTACAGTGGCCAATTAACTACAACCCCGAATGTCTGTGGGAGGTGGGAGAAAATGCACGTGATCACAGGGACAACTCCGTACAGACAGCACCCGTAGTCGGGATCAAACCCGGCTCCCTGGCGCTGTCAGGCAGCAACTCCACTGCTGCGCCACCGTGCATATGCTGCCCCTCATCCTTATCAACTTTGTTTGAATGGCATCCAAATGGAGCTGCATCACTCCATTTTGTTTTTCACATTTACGCGTTTTATGGGAAGCCCCATAGCTGCCTGGAAAAATATTACGTCTGAAAGGAAATGTCAGTCACATCCAATATATCTCATGTCATGAAAAACAGGTCTGAGCACTAATGACAAGTCGACTTTATTTACAAAATTGGAGCATTACAAAGTTTGCTTGTCAGATGATCACAGTTGAGCGCCACCGAGTATTCCTTTTCTCACTTCAGCGTTGCTCCATTCATAATCTAGTCCAACTGTTAAAAAGAAAATGCTAGATTAGACATTTATGTGACAAAGGCATTCATGTCAAATCAACAGCACAAGGCAGACACATTTCCAACATCCACTGTAACGGGCATCAACAGGAGCTGATGCAGCTGCCAGAATGATCCCAGGAATGAGTGGGTCAACAAATGAGTGTTTGATGGCACTGGGCCCGTACTCACTAGAGTTTAGGGGGGGGGGGGGGGGGGGGAGACCTCATTGAAACATACTGAATAGTGAAAGGCTTGGATGTGGAGAGGTTGTTTCCACTAGTGGGAGAGTCTAGGACCAGCAGTCATAGCCTCATAATTAATGGGCGCTCTTTTAGAAGGTGAGGAGGCTAGAAGTTGAAGAGGAACTTTAGTCAGAGAATAGCTAATCTGTGGAACTCATTGCCACAGAGGGCTGTGGAGGCCAAGTCAGTAGATATTTTTCTGAAGGCAGAGATAAGATATTCTTGATGGGTATCAGGAAGAAAGCAGGAGAATGGGGGTGAGAGGGAGAAATACACCAGCCATGATTGAATGAAAGAGAAGACTTGACGGACCGAGCGGGCTAATTCTGCCATCACTTATGAACACCGGTGCGATTACAGTATAATGTGGAGAGAAGTTAGCTTACCCTAACCTTGGGGGGGGGGGGGAGACGAGAGGTACCCCGGAGACATGGGACCAGAGGCCACCATCTCCACCGCAGCGTTTTGCTTCGTGCTGTCTACGGGGAAAGGAAATGGATCCCTCGGGGAGTTAAAGAAGGAACTGCAGGCGCTGGAGAATCGAGGGTTACACAAAAGTGCTGGAGAAACTCAGCGGGTGCAGCAGCAGCATCTAAGGAGCGAAGGAGATAGGCGACGTTTCGGGCCGAGACCCTTCTTCAGACTGGGTTCCTCGGGGTGAAGGGACGGGTGCAGGGTGAGTGCAGTGTGTATAGGAGAGGCCGGGGGGCTCACCTTGACGAAGCCGATATCCTTGGCGTACTGGCGGAAGCACTGGCGACACATGTTGAGGCCGTACTTGCGGATCAGGCCGTGGCGGTTGGCGCACACCCGGCTGCGGGGGACACACAGAGAGTTAGCGGCGGCCAGAGGCAGGCCCGACCCCCCCCCCCCCCCGGGATAGACCGGACCGGACCAGGCCAGGCGTGGACGCGGTGCAGCAGCGGCTGTTGCAGGGGCAGGAAGAGGCCATTCGGCCCTTCGAGCGGCTCCACCATCCACACCCACCACAGCCCCCCCCCCCCCCGTTCCTGCCTTCTCCCCACATCCCTTGCAATTCCTGGGAGTTAACTCCAACTCTAGAAGGGATAAATAGGCGCCAAACCGCGGCCTAGGCCCCGGGCCCCGGGCTCAGCCCCACGCGTTGGGCCGGGCCGCTGGGCCGCTGGGCCGGGGGGTCGGGGTGAATCTGGGCCGGGAGCCGGCGGTCGTGCACGGGGTGAGGGTGAGGGGGGAGCGGACACCCACCAGGAGCGCGAGCCCTGTCCGAACTTGCGCGGGTGAGACCAGTAGAGCTGCTGGTGACCCATGATGGCGGCGGCGGCGGCGAGGGCGAGAGAGAGAGAGGGGGAGGGGGAGGGGGGGGGCCCGCGCACGCGCTTTACCCCGCCCCGCCCTCATCTGCATACCACGCACGACCCTGCGCCGTGGCGTCACGTCCAGGCCCGACCACGCACGCGGGCTGACGTCAGACGCAGTGCCAACGACACGGGAGCAGCAAGATGGTCCACTCCCGCGGATCGACGTGTAGTACGCCACTTCCGCCATTTTAGGAATAAAGGGCCTGTCCCACCAGCATGCGACTCCATGCGATGAGCGCGACCTAACGTGGTCGCTGGAGCCGTCCGGCTTCGCGGGGCCGGTCCCATTTCGATCGCCAGAGTCGTGTGGAATTGTGCGGAGTTCGTCCCGACATCGCGCGGGGCTCCGAAAAACTGACCGTGTTCAAAAAATTCCACGCGGCAACGGCTTGTCGGCTCGCTATCACCTCGACGCATTACACACCGTCCCGACATCGTGCCTCCATGAACCTATCTGTGTGTGGCTCCGTGGCCCTTTGTGTGTGTGCCTCTGTGTGCCCCTCTCTGTCCTGGCGAACTTACCTTCAAGACTTCGCTCCAAGTTCGCCTCACTTTGTGCCGCGTTGCGCCACTCACCCAACCTCCGCGCGGCCCTCGCTGCCGGTTTGGTCGCGCTTGCCGCATGCAGGCGCATGCTGGTGGGAACGGCCCTGTACAGGGGATCACCCGACCTCCGCGCGGCCCCCGCTGCCGGTTTGGTCGCACTCACCGCATGGAATCGCATGCTGGTCGGACAGGCCCTTTAGACCCCGATCTCCATTATGCCTCTCGCAGTTTAATCCACGTCAATCCATTGAATGTTGCAGTTTATCTTGGTCTCTTAGCGTTTCTATGTTAGACCATTATTATCTTTGTTTATAATAAAGAAGGTGCTTCTTTTTTATATGATATTTTTACTTGCTACAGGTTATCAGACCCATAAACACAATAACACATAGAATAATACACAATAATCAATAATACAATCACTCAATAACCAGTAATGCCAGGTGACCAAAACAGTGCAAAACCAAAGTCAATAGTGCAACCAAAGACACAGTCCAAATAATATCAAGTGAACATAGGAAGTGAACTGCAGGTGCTGGTTTATGCCAAAGATAGACACAAACCAGAACCCAACCTGCACCATCAACTGTCACTTCACAGATGCTGAAGAAGTCTTTCAGCCCGAAATGTTGCCTATCTCCTTTGCTCCTTAGATGCTGCTGCACCCGCTGAGTTTCTCCAGCCTTTTGTGTACCCTCGATTTTCCAGCATCTGCAGTTCCTTCTTTAACACTTCACAGATGCTGCCTGACTCGCAGAGTTCCTCCAAGCATTTGCTTTTTAACAAACATTCCAGCATCTGCTGTTTCTTGTGTCTCCAAGTGTCCTATTTCTAATTCAAAATGGAAATCTGCGCCTACAGACTTTCAAATTATCTGTTGGAGAATCTTAATGGGTTTCACAGCGTTTGTGGTGGGAAATAGACATTATGGGAAGAACGAACCTGACCAGAAATGTCGTCTGTCCATTTCATTTCCCATATCCTGCTTGACCTGCTGAGTACCTCCAGCAGTTTTTTCCCTCAAGATTACAGCATCTGCACTCAAGAGTGCGTTCAGTTCAGTTCAGTTTAGTTTATTGTCACGTGTACCGAGGTACAGTGAAAAGCTTTTGTTGTGTGCTATCTTGTCAGCAGAAAGATTACAATCGAGCCATTTCCTAATTCTCTTATCATGTATCAATGCACAGTGCATTGATCCGTGATAAGAGAATTAGTAAATGGCTCGATTGTAACCATGTATTGTCTTTCTGCTGACTGTATAGCACGCGACAAAAGCTTTTCTCTGTACCTCGGTAAATGTGACAATAAACTAAACTGAAATTGAGATCATAGTTGGTTTTCAAATTATCTGTGGACTGTCCTCATGCTCGCCCTGTTTTAGTCACTCCACCATTGCTGGACAAGACTTGATTTCCATGAGTTCTGGAATTCCTTCCTTAAGCCACTTCTGTTCTTCTCCTTCCTTTGAGGAACTCCTTAAAAAAAACATCCATCCACATACAGTATGATCCATGTGTTGAATGTATTTGATTAGATTAGTTTTGTTTATTGTCATGTGTACTGAAGTTCAGTGAAAAGTTTTTTGATAATGTACATTAAGTTCCTTGGAATGTTTCACTATATTAAATGAGCAAATTAAATGTAGGGTACAAAAGTAAACCTGTGTCGACCCTATGCCAACCAAGTTGCCCCACCTACACTACTCAGACCAGCCTGTGTTTGGCCTATATCTTTCTAAACGTTTCCTATCCATGTGCCTGTCTACGTGTCATTGAAATGTTATAGTACAAAAGGTTCAAAAGGTTCAAAAGGTTATTTATTGGTCACATACACCAATTGGTGTAGTGAAATGCTTCTTGCCAATGCAGCACATAAAAAAAGAATACAGACATAACAATAATAAGGAGATTTAAACATAGAAAACATCCCCCCACAATGGTCCCATTATGAGGGAAGGCACAATGTCCAGTCCCCATCCCATGTCCACCCATAGTCAGGGCTATTGAGGCCTCCGCAGTCGCCTTCACAGAGGCCCGATGTTCCAGGCCATTCTCGCCGGGTGATGGTGTTCCGGAGAATCCTCTCAGCGGCTTGGGACACCTGGAACGGCCGCTTCCTTACCGGAGTCCGCGGCTTCCGAAGCCAACAAGGCCGCGCTGAATGGAGCTGAATCCAACACTGGCTCCTGATGTTAAAGTCAGCGCCGCTGCCCGCAGCTGGCCATTCCACAGACCCGCAGCTCCGCGAGGTTTTTCTCGGCGGTTTCAGCTCATCGGAGTTCCAACGCGGCGACCCGGGCAAGACATCGCCCACTCCGCGATAGCGCTCCAGCGCTGTGCCGCCGCCGAAGCCGAGGTTCAGGGCGGTCCCCTCAGGAAACACCGCTCCAGGCCCACTGGTAGGCCGCGAGGACGGGTCGAAAGTGCAGCCCAGAGAAAAACAAAACACTAAAACTCACTAAAAATAAAAAAAGTGAAAAACAAACAGCTGCAGGCTGGGCAGCTATATTCAATTCAATTCAATTCAATTCAATTCAAGTTTAATGTCATTGCACAAATACAAGTATAGGTACAACGAAATGCAGTTTAGCGTCATTCGTAGTGATAGCGATATAAAAAAATAAATACAGAGTGTAGTGATAGCAGTACGGAAATAAATAAATACAGGGTGCAGACAAGTCTATCAGCTGGGCTCTGAGTTCAGCAGTCTGATGGTGTAGTTGAAGAAGCTGTTCTTCGTCCTACTGGTGCGGGACCTGAGGCTCCTGTACCGCCTCCCTGATGGGAGGAGGGCAAACAGTCCATGGTTAGGGTGTGAGGGGTCCTTGATGATCTTCCCGGCCCGCTTCAGGCACCGTTTTCGGTGGAGGGCATCCATGGCAGGGAGCGGGGCACCGATGATGTACTGGGCGGTTTTCACCACCCGTTGTAGTGCCTTCCTGTCTGCCACGATGCAACTGCTGTACCATACCGTAAAGCAGGTGGTCAGGATGCTTTCAATGGTGCAGCGGTAGAAGTTCGTCAGGATCCGGGGGGACAGGTGGGCTTTTTTGAGCCTCCTCAGAAAGTAAAGGCGCTGCTGTGCCTTTTTGATCAGCTTTGAGGTGTTGAGGGACCAGGACAGATCCTCCGAGATGTGTACCGCGAGGAATTTGTAGTTGGAGACCCTCTCCACCTCAGTCCCGTTTATATGGATGGGGGTGTGTCTGCCCCCTCTGTTCTTCCGAAAGTCAACAATTATTTCCTTTGTCTTCTGGGAGTTGAGGACGAGGTTATTGTTGGCACACCAGGTGGCCAGGAGCTGGACCTCCTCCCTGTAGGCTGATTCGTCATTATCACTAATCAGTCCTACCACCGTGGTGTAATCGGCAAATTTTATAATGGCGTTGGAGCCATACTTGGGGATGCAGACATGCGTGAACAGGGAGTAGAGGAGAGGGCTGAGCACCCAGCCCTGTGGCACGCCGGTGTTCAGTGTTATAGTGGAGGAGGTGAGGTTGTTGACCCTAACAGACTGTGGTCTGTTAGTGAGGAAATCCAGTGTCCAATTGCAGAGGGAGGTGGAGATGCCAAGACCGCTAAGTTTGGTGATCAAGCTAGCGGGTATGACAGTGTTAAAGGCGGAGCTGAAGTCAATAAACAGCAGCCTGATGTAGGTGTTGTTGCTGTCCAGGTGGGTCAGGGCAGAGTGTAGGGCCGCCGATATGGCGTCCTCTGTAGACCTGTTTGTCCGGTAGGCAAATTGGTGGGAGTCCAATGTGGGGGGGAGGCTGGCTTTGAGGTGAGCCAAGATCAGCCGCTCAAAGCACTTAGCGATGACAGGGGTGAGTGCCACTGGCCGGTAGTCGTTGAGGCTCCCTGTCGCTGAGTGTTTGGGCACTGGCACAATGGTAGATGTCTTGAGGCAGGTGGGGACAACACCCTGGGCCAGTGACAGATTGAAAATGTCAGTGAAGACCAGGGATAGTTGTCCAGCACATGCCCTGAGCACCCGCCCGGGGATGCCATCGGGGCCGGCAGCTTTGTGCTCATTCACCTTGCTCAGTGCGTCTTGTACAGCAGAGGTGGAGAGACTGAGGGGTTGTTCATTCGGGGGTGGAGCAACTTTAATGGCTGGAGTTTTGTTGTCCCGGTCAAAGCGAGCATAGAAGTGGTTTAGCTCGTTAGGGAGGGAGGCGTTGTCTGGGGGGGGGGTGTTGATTTTATGGTAGTCGGCCATGGACTTAATACCTTGCCACATGCGCCTAGGGTCGGAGTTGTCTCGGAAATGCTCCTCAATCCGCTGTTTGTGATTGAGTCTAGCAATCCTAATTCCCTTTTTCAGATTGGCCCTGGATGAGCTGTATCCCTCAGCGTCGCCAGATTTAAAAGCGGCGTCTCGAGCCTTCAGCAGGAGTCTGACCTCCCTGCTCATCCACGGCTTCTGATTAGGGAAGGTCTTTATCACTTTATGGGTGGTGACGTTATCAGTGCAGAATTTTATGTAGTCCAGAACGGTTGAGGTGTATGAATTTATGTCCACATGGGAGTTAAAGGTGGCCTGGGTGGCAAACACACTCCAGTCTGTTTTCTGAAACTGTTCCTGTAAGACAGAGACAGCCCCCTCAGGCCAGACCTTCACTGTCCTCACGGTAGGTTTCACACGTCTGATCAGAGGTGTGTATTTGGGGAGCAGGAACAGAGAGAGGTGATCAGACTGTCCCAGGTGGGGGAGGGGAAGGGCTTTGTATGCTTCAGTAATATTAGTATATACAAGGTACATCCTATACCATACAGGATGGCGCCCCCTACCTAATAATAATAATAATAATAATAATATCTTTTATTGTCATTACACATAAGTGCGACGAGATTTGGTTTGCAACTCCATCCGATGTCATAACTTAAATGACTAATAAAATTTAGGTTTAGAACAAGGTTTGTGAAAAGAACATTAGAACAGTAAAACAGTAAAAACCAAAACAGATTAAAGTGCAGATGTGTCTGTGTGACGTGACCATCCGAGGGAGACAGTCCATGGGGGTGGGGGCACTCTGCGGGGCTGGTTCAGAGTCGCTATAGCTCTGGGAATTAAGCTGTTCCTGAGTCTGGAGGTGGGGCGTAGAAGACCTTGTAGCATCTTCCGGAAGGGAGTAGTTCCAAGGGTGAGAGGAGTCTTTATGGATGCTGATGGCCTTCCTAAGGCACCATGTGTGGTAGATGCCCTCCAAGGCTGGTAGCGGTGTCCCAATGATCTTTTGCGCTCTGTGGACGACGCGCTGAAGAGCTCTCCTCTCCGCCTCCGTGCAGCAGAGATACCGCACAGAGATGCCATACGTTAGCTCTCTGTCGTGCAGCAGTAGAAGGTCGTCAGCAGCTGTTGGGCCAGACCAGTCTGTTTCAATGTTCTTAAGAAGAACAGTCGTTGCTGTGCCTTTTTGACCAGCGCAGCGGTGTTGGTGGACCATGTGAGGTCCTCTGAGATGTGAGTGCCCAGAAACTTAAAGCTGGACACTCTCTCCACACTGTCCCCGTAGATGGAGATTGGGGCGTATTCCCCATTCTGCGACTTTCCGAAGTCAATAATCAGCTCCTTGGTCTTGGAGGTGTTTAGTGACCTGCCTCAACTACGTCCTTAGGCACAAAAAGCTGGAGTAACTCAGCGGGACAGGCAGCATCTTTGGAGAGAAGGAATGGGTGATGACTACGAAACGTCACCCATTCCTTCTCTCTAGAGATGCTGCCTGTCCCGCTGAGCTACTCCAGCATTTTGTGTCTGTCTTCGGTTTAAACCAGCACCTACAGTTCCTTCCTACGCATATCAACTACCTCTTCCTTGTTCCAGATACCCACAACCAAAGATACTAGAGCAAGAGGGTACACAAAAGGCTGGAGAAACTCAGCGGGTGCAGCAGCATCTATGGAGCGAAGGAGATAGGCAACGTTTCGGGCCAAAACCCAGCCAGTCTGAAGAAGGGTTTTGGCCCGAAACGTTGCCTATCTCCTTCGCTCCATAGATGCTGCTGCACCCGCTGAGTTTCTCCAGCCTTTTTGTGTAACCCTCGATTCTCCAGCATCTGCAGTTCCTTCTTTAATACTGGAGCAAGATCTTTGCCCACAACCCACTCTGTGTGACCACATCGCCGCCTGTGGCCGCGGCGGGTCACTACACTCTAACGACAGCGCCGTTTGTGGCCGCGGCGGGTCACTACACTCTAACGACAGCGCCGCTTGTGGCCGCGGCGGGTCACTACACTCCCACCACAGCGCCGCGTGTGGCCGCGACCTGCCACTACACTCCCACCACAGCGCCGCGTGTGGCCGCGACCTGCCACTACACTCCCACCACAGCGCCGCGTGTGGCCGCGACCGGTCACTACAGTCCCACCACAGCGCCGCGTGTGGCCGCGGCGGGTCACTACATCCTACTCACAGCGCCGCGTGTGGCCGCGACCGGTCACTACACTCCCACCACAGCGCCGCGTGTGGCCGCGGCGGGTGACTGCTGCTGCTGCTGCTGCTCCCATTGGTGGCGAGTGTGGACCAACGGGCTGTCTGGGCGGGAGATGGAAGGCCAGAAGGCGGCGGGCGGCTTGTTGTTGTTGTTGTTGTTGTCGTCGTCGAGTGACCGGTATCGCCAGAGCCCGGCCGCCCTTTCATTGTCTGTCAGCTTAGTGCCGGGGCTCCCGGACCTCACGGTAAGCGGCCTTCGGTTGCGGAGGGCATTGTCTGTTTGAAATCTCCATGTACTTAAACTTGCACCCCATCGCTCTCCTTGCAGAAGGAAGCAAAGTTTATAAGTCGCAGGAATAGAATTAGGCCATTCGGCCCATCGAGTCTACACCGGCCATTCAACCATGGCTGATCTCTCTCTCCCTCCCATTCTCCTGCCTTCTCCCCATAACCCCTGACACTTGCACTAATCAAGTAAGTAAGTAATTTTTATTTATATAGCACTTTTTAAAAATTAAATCACGTTGAAGCCAAAGTGCTTTACAGAAAATAAATTAGATTTCCATTCATCCATATAATAGCAATGTTACAAAATTTTGAGATTTTAAAAATCAAGTCTGCAATTTATCCCATCAGATAAAGCATAAAAAGAAGTTTAATTTGACACCTAATTCACTTTCATATCTTCAGTATTAAAAAAGTTAGGGCCATTTTCATACTCGGAAATTAGCAACTTGCTTCCTATTTCTTTTCTATTGACTCTTCACAAAAGTTGTGATCGAGGACAGTCAAAAGCCCATAACTTCCTTAAAAATTAAGAGAACTTAAAGACATTTTCAGTTATTATAGATTGATGTATTCTGAAACAAATATGAAACAATCTTACTTGGATGGCCTGAAATTAAAGCATTTAATTAGTTAGTTACCCAATTGTAGCCAATTACAAAATTCAATTACTAGATCTAAACATCTATCCATTTCTTAAGAAAAAATTAAAGCCTAAGTGTCCAATTAACAGTCACACAATAATTCACAATATAACATGATTTTTAAATCTAATTGTCATTAATTTATAGGCCAAATTGAAGGAATTCAGTGTTTAATGCCTGTAAATTAATGGGCATTTTAAACAGCTTGCGAGTGGGATTTTCTGGAACGCGATGGATTAGAACGTTGCGGTTGCGGTGAGTTTAAACCCAATATCGGCAGGAAATTTTCTGCCGGTTCGTATGGGGCTAAATCACCGTTTCGCAACATGAAATATTGATTAAAGTCCCCTAAAAAAGCAAGTTTATATGTAAAAATAAACAGCTTTCACTTACCTGTCCCCTACGTAAAATCGGTCCCCGTTGTCGGCGTTCACGGCATTAGGAGCTAATTTTTATTTTACTGCAGTGATTAAGTAGTCGGGCTATTTATTTGAAAAAACGGACTTACTGGCAGTCGGAACGCATCTCCAGAAATAGATCGCACTCCGACAACAGAAAGCTCCGGATTGCATGGGGAAAGCCGCATTTTAACCCCCCCCCCCCCCCCCCAAAGGCACCAAAGTCGCGCACACGGCCAGCGGCAGAACTGCAGCACCGCTAAAGGTAAGTTTTGTAACATACCTACATATAAAAGAAAAACACGCACAATACACTATAGGATTCAACGTGAAACATCCTCCCACAGCAGAATCCACTGTGAGGGAAGACATCAAGTATCTATCTATCTCTGCCTTAAAAATGTCCACTGACGTGGCCTCCACAGCGTTCCGTGGCAAAGAATTACACAGATTCACCACCCTCTGACTAAATAAATTACTCCTCATCTCCTTCCTAAAGGAACATCCTTTAATTCTGAGGCTACGACTTCAGGTCGTAGACTCTCCCACTAGTGGAAACATCCTCTCCACATCCATTCTATCCAGGCCTTTCACTATTCTGTACATTTCAATATGATTCTCTCCCCCAGGTGGGAGTTAATCTGCCCCATGTCTTACAAAATGTCAGTAAAGACAGAAGGCTGGCACTGCTCGGTGGGTCAGGCAGCATCTTTGGAGAGAGAAACAACTGGCGGTTTGAGTCGGTGATAACACTTGAAAAGTGAGAGAGCTTGCAGGTGCTCCCCAAACTGCTGAGTACTTCTTCAGATTTCCAGTGTCCGGTTCTGTGATGTTTGCCTCAGAAGTATGTTTCTTCATTTATTTTTTTAGAATATGGATATTTGCTGGCACATTCAGCATTTATTATCCATTCCTAAATGTCTTTGAAACTGGTCATGAACTTTGGATGATTGAGCCCCCCATTATTTGAACTCGTGTCCAGTGACGATGATATTTCCAAGTCAAAATGTTCTGTAACTTGGAGGAAAAAATGATGACGGTGATCTCCCCAAGAATGTGTTGTCCTTGGCATTCATGATGGCAGAGGTTGCAAGTGTGGAAGGTGCTGTTATAGAGTCAGCACAGAATCGAGCCTTTCAGCCTACCACGTACATGTGGCCCACTAAGTACTCATGTAAAGGGCGACGTGGTGGAGCAGAAGAGCTAATGCCTCGCAGCGCCAGAGACCCGGGCGCTTGGCTGTATAGAGTCTGTACTTCTCCTTGTGACCTTAGTGGATTTTGTCCAAGATTTTTAGTTTCCTCCTACACACCAAAGGCGTACAGGTTTGAAGGTTAATTGGCTTGTCATAAATGTAAAATAGTCCGTAGTGTGTGTAGGGTAGTGTTAATATGCGGGGATTGCTGGTCGGTGTGGGCCGAAGGGCCTGTTTCCACGCTGTATCTCTAAACTTAAACTAAACTAAAAGACACACATAATGTTAGAGTAACTAACATGCAAGCCAGGCAGCATCTCTGGAAAACCTTGATTGGTGATGTTTAGGGTCACGACCCTTCTTCAGAAGCTGCCTGACTCACTGTTACCTCATTACTTTATCTTTTGTGTTTGTAAACCATAATCTGCAATTCCTTGTTTTTACAAGTACCCATCTACACTAATTCCAATTACTGTTACTTTGCAGCCTTCTGTGCCTTGGCAATTGAAGTGTTTGCCGAGATTGTACTTAAATTTTGAGAGTACTATTCCCCATCAGACAATTTCCCCAGATTCCAACCACCCTCTGGGTGAAAAGATTCTTCCTTTCATCTCCTCAAAACCTTTTCCCCGAAACCTATACTATCTAAATGTAGATACCGCTGTGAGGGGAAAGGTTTCCCAGCCTTCACTCCTCACAACTGAAATGTTTAATTCCAGGCAACACCCTGGTGAAGTTCCTCTGCGGTCTTACCAAAGTCCCACAGTCTTGTCACCAGAACTGTCCCAAGTACTCCAGCTGAAGCCTAACTAATGTTTTGTCAAGTTGTACATGACCTCCCTGCTGTAGATTCAATGCCTTGGTTCATGAATGGACCCATTGCCTTATCTCCCTGTGCTGTTCATCGTGTGGATCCTTGGACTGTGATCCTGATGGCCTTGCCATCCATGATGTATCCAATATCATCCTGTTGCCTATAACTATCTTCCTCACTATCCCCAACACCACCCAATCGTCGTGGCATTGCCTTCACCCAAAGGACTATTAGAGACATCTGGATGAAGGACAAGTGCATTTCGTAGATGACACGGACTGAAGACAAGCTATGCTGGTGATGAGGTGATTGAATAGAATGCGCAGTGAGTGATACTGGTTGTTGCTACTCAAACTGTTGGTTTTAGAGTCATGGGGCCCTAGAGTGATACAGCGTGGAAACAGGCCATTTGGTCCAACTAGCCCACTGTGTCTCAATTTGGTCCAACTTGCGCACAACATGTCCCAACTACACTAGTCCCACCTGCCCGTGTTTGGTCCATGTACCTGTCTAACTGTTTTTTAACTGTTGGAATAGTCCCTGCCTCAGCTACCTCCTCTGGCAGCTTGTTCCATACACCCACCACCCTCTGTGTGAAAAGGTTACCCCTCAGATTCCCATTAAATCTTTTACCCTTCAGCGTAAACCTACAGTATGTCTTCTAGTCCTTGATTCACCTACTCTGGGCAAGAGACTCGGCATCTACCCACTCTATTCCCCGCGGTGTAAGCGTAAGCTCAGGGGCGACCGCGCCTTTGCGGTTGCAGCTCCTAGACTGTGGAACAGCATCCCTCTTTCCATCAGAACTGCCCCCTCCATCGACTCCTTTAAGTCAAGACTAAAAACGTATCTGTACTCCCAAGCCATTCTTGACGTCCTCTGAGCGAGGGCTATATGTATACATGTATGTAGTTTGTTTGTTTATGCTATTCTTATAACAAATGTAAAGCACTTTGGCCAACGAGAGTTGTTTTTTAAATGTGCTATATAAATAAATGTGACTTGACTATAAAATCAAGTTTTAATAAGATAGGTTTCAGTATAAGCCCTGTCAAAGTTTCGTGTTCTGGACCTTGTCTGATTCATACTTGTCTATAGATTGTCAGGACCAAGGCTCATGGGATAACGTGTGGCAAATGGAATATCTGCAAGTCCCAGATTTGTTTTACCAGATTAAATTATCATCTCATTGTGATTATGGTGATTGCTTTGTGGACATGCAATCAATCAAAACAGACAAACTAAGATTTAGTACTAGGGATGAACGATGGTTTAGTAAAGAGCAAATTGCTTCTCGTTTGACTGTCAGAGGCACAAGTACTCCAAAGAGATGAGGTACAGGTGTAATGAAAACTCTTGCACGCAGCAGCATTATGGGCACATAAACTCTGACAATGCACAAGACAAATTATATAAGACAGTGAAAAAGAAAAGACTGCAAAAAAAAAAACAACAAAATATTTGAGCTAAAACGCTATTGGGAAACGAGTTCAAGTCAGTGTAAAAGATGATTTGTCGTGTTTTGTTACTGAGATGGAATTGTGGTTGTGTCTTCAGTCTGAAGAAGGGTCTCAACCAGAAACATCACCCGTTCCTTCTATCCAGAGATGCTGCCTGTCCCCCTGAGTTACTCTGGCGTTCTGTGTCTATCTTTAGAGTTGTGCAGGTTAGTTCAGGGCTGTGGTAGTTGTCGGAAAGTATCTGTCTCTGAATCTGTTGGTGTGGGACCGCTGACCTCTGTACCACCTGCCCAATCGTATGTGGATATGCAAGACAGAAGATTCCCAAGGCATCTTTGAGGGATGTCTAAAACGCAACAGACTGAGGAAGTGGGGAAAAGTGGAATGGAGCACTTGTGGGAAGTGGGGTGGGAGAGGTAGAGTCAGGATCGCACGGCATCGCAGGATTGAAATGGATGTTTCTGTCTCGTCTGCCTCTGAGACTGAGAGAAAAAAAGGCAGAGTCGGGCATGGATATCAATCTGAGGGCAGAGTAGAAACAAGCAGCAAGTGAAGAACGTTTTGAATTCTGAATGCAGGAGGCAACGTCAATGCAATGGTTGATGCAGTGGAAACAGAGTGGAGGGAGTGGTCTGTTCTATGCAGGGAAAGGACAAGTATAGCTTGGGCCCACAAAAAATATCTGCAGCTGCGCCGCCCATCTGCAGGAAGTGAGAGGAGTTGAAGGAGAATAGTTCACTTCGACTTGGTGACTGAGTGTTGGAGGAGGGGAACTGGCTGGGCCTCTCTCTGTTCGGGGAAGAAGCAGAGAGCCTTCAGGGAATGGAGGTGAAGCTGAACGCGTCGTGGCCAGAGAACTGAACTATCGAAGAGCATCAAAGAGGAAAGGATGGAGACGGTAGGAAACAATGGTCCTGCTTGTGCATCTTGAGCAGAAGGAAAATCTGGGACTTGTCTGATTTGGAAACTAAAGGAGGAAAACTACTGAACACAAGTTTGTGACTGTTGGGGAGAAATGCCTTAATGCTCATAAGTCGTTGGAGCAGAAGTACGCCATTCGGCCCATAAGGTCTACTCCACCATCCAATCATGGCTGATCACACGCTCCTTCTCAACCTCCTCATCCTGCTTTTTCCCTTAACCTTTGACGCCCTTACTAATCATTGATCTATCAATCTCCGCTTAAAAAATACCCAAAGACAGACTCCACAGCTGCCTTTGGCAATCAATTCCACAGATCCACCACCCTCTGGCTAAAGAAATTCCTCCTCATCTCCATTGTAAAGGCACGTCCTTTTATTCTGCGGCTGTGCCCTCTGATCCTAGACTCTCCCACCAGTGGAAACATCCTGTTCACATCCAGGATAGACAAAAATGCTGGAGAAACTCAGCGGGTGAGGCAGCAATCTATGGAGCTGTTGTACTTCTAATACATCTTGATTAAATATATTCCTCGTCTCCGGTATACGATATGAAACATTCCCAACCTTTCCAAAGGGTCTCGACCCGAAATGTCACCCATTCCTTCTATCCAAAGATGCTGCCTATCCCGCTGGGCTACTCCAGCATTTTGTGTCTTATCTTTGGTGTAAACCAGCATCTGCAGTTCCTTCCTATTCATAGAATTGGGCTACAGCCGTGGCAACAATCTGCTAAATTTGTAGGAAGGAGCTGCAGATGCTGGTTTACACCGAAGATAGACACAAAATGCTGGAGTAACTCAACGGGACAGGTAGCATCACTGGAGAGAAGGAATGGGTGACGTTTCAGATCGAGACCCTTTTTCAGAATGAAGAATTCCTTCTCTGCAAAGATGCTGCCTGTCCTGTTGAGTTACTCCAGCGTTTCGTGTCTATTTCGGGTAAATTTCTTCTGCAACATTTTTAAGTGTTATCTCTTCCCTCCTGCAACATAATGACTGGCAAGGTACACAGTTCTCTGTCTCAAACCAGGTACTTTATTAGCCTATCAGCTCTTGCATTACCACCCTCCAATACAAGCAAGAATCTCATATGCCACATTAATTATCTTCTTGACAAGCTTCTGGCGTGCATTTCAGATCCTTGTACATTTTGGCAGCGCAGTTGTGAGCTAACAAAGCTGTTGCTTTACAGCACCAGAGAACCCAGGTTCAATCCTGACCTCATGTGCACTCTGTGTGAAAATGTGCATGTTCTCCCTGTGATCATGTGGGTTTCCTCCGTTTGACCCGATTTCCTCCCACATTCCAAAGACGTGGGTTGGTAAGTGAGTGGACCTCTGCACATTGCCCTAATTTGTACGTGAGGGGTGGAATGTGAGGGGAGATGAAGGGTGTGTGAAGAAAATAAAAGTGGGATTGGTGTGAGTGGGTGCTGATGATTGGAGTGAACCCAAGGGTCCTTTAGTCCTGTCTGTAGTACGTTGGATTCTGCAGTACTCCAACTGTTGCCTAACTAGAGCTCTATTCAATGCTAGCATGACCAAAGATCCTATAGCGGAACAGGATAGACCACTCCTGCTAAATGCAATGGGCTGACGTGTAGTACGCAACAGAACGTGGGCCTTTATTTCATCCATTTCCGTAACCCGACCCGACTTGCAGTGTAATCAACGTTGCGGGGGAACAGTTTGTGTTAATAAATTTAAATTCTGAAAATGAGGAGAAGAATTTTACCAAATAACTTTTATTTTTACAAGGATGTTTCCGTAACCGGCTTCCGTCTCCGCACTATTATCCTATGGGATCTTTGGTGCGGAGACGGAAGCCAGTAACGGAAATGGGGCCTTAAATTACCCATGAATCTGCCCATGACCGTACTACATCTTTTCGTCGAGTGGACTATCTTGCTCGCTATAGGATCTTTGAGCATGACCTCCTTAGTTTTAAGCACCAACCCTTTGCATTAAATAACATTATTTAGCATTTAAATTCCTTGCTGTACTTGCATGCTAATTTCTATGAGAACACTGCGACCCTCCTGCACAGCAGCATTCTTAAATCTCTGCATTTATGCATTCTGCTTTTCTATTATTTTACGAAAACTTTTCAGATAACTGCATTGTTCTTGACTTGCCAAATTTTCACCTACTCAACATGCCTCTCAAAACCTGCTTTGCCATCTTTAAAAAAAAAAATCCCGATAAACTTTATTCATAGTAAAGAGTATATACAATTGTGCAAAATTTCTTCTGACACTGTCGGAGGCTGAGGATTTGCGTTGTATCGCAGCGTTCACAAAAAAATGACCTGACACCCTTGCCACTCATGTTCCCCCCTGGGGTGATATCCCTTCCCTTATTTGAGGGGTGACAGATGGCTGTCGTTTGTGGAAAGACTCTGCCGGACCAACACCTTTGACCACAAGTCCATTGGGCAGTGGTCAGCACGGAACGTCCTGCGGGCATTGCAGGGAAATGATTCCACGGATCCTGTGGCGTAGTTCCCAGAGCAGACTGCCCAGCTTGTCTGGCGAATTGCCTCATCGCCACAACTCCCCAACAAGCACCAAGACCTGGCTTGGCTGGCGGTGGGGGGAGCCCTCTCAGTTAGATCTTTCCTGCACCATCGGAACCTCGCTACCAGCGCATGCTGCCCTCGGGACGGCGAGGAGACCTCTTCGCAGAGTATGGATTTGCAAAGAGAGTCCGGAGAAGTTTGCAAGGGTCCCAGTCACGGTTAATCCCGAAGAGCTCCGGAACAGAGGACTCTCTGATCTACGAACTGTTCCCAGAGACGAATTCACAGATGGACATCAAGTGCTGCTGGAAGGTCATCAACTCTGTGAAAGACGCTCTGTGGTCTGCACGAACTATGTTAACCTCCCAGCAGAGCGAGATGTCTGTCAGGGAATGTTGCCAACTAGCCCGCTCCAGAATGCAGAAGTACGTGCTGAATACTTGCTTAGTGCAGCCAACGCCAAAGCTCTGGGGAAGGAGGGGTCTGGGTATTCTCACAGAGGTTAGCATGCACGTCCAGCAAGGAATTAATATGATAAATAATGTTATTTATTGCAAATAAAACTAAGGAAGTCATAGAGTGTTACAGTGTGGAAACAGGTCCTTCAGCCCAAATTGCCCACACCAGCCAAAGTGTCCCAGCTACACTAGTCCCACCTGCCAGCATTTGGTCCATATCCCCCCCAAACCTGTCCTATCCATGTAACTGTCCAACTGTTTCTTGAATGTTGGGATAGTCCCTGCCTCAATTACCTCCTCTGGCAGCTTGTTCTACACATCCACCACCCTTTGTGTGAAAAAGTTACCCCTCAGATTCCTATGAAATCTTTTCCCCTTCACCTTAAACCAGTGTCCTCTGGTCCCCGATTCATCTACTCTGGGCAAGAGACTCTGTGCATCTACCCAATCTATTTCCTCATGTGATCTTATACACTTCCATAACATCTCCCCTCATCCTCCTGTGCTCCAAGGAATAGAGTCCCAGCCTATTCATCCTCTGCCTACAGCTCAGACCCTCTAGCCCTGCCAAAATTCTTGTAATTGTTCTTTGTACCCTTTTCAACATCTTTCCTATAACATAGTGCCCTGAACTGAACACAATACTCTAAATGTGACCTCACCAATGTCTTGTACAAGTGTAACATGACCTCCCTACTTCATACTCTGGCTGGTGAAGGGCAATGCGTCAAATGCTTTTTTGGCCATCAGATCTACCCTGCAACTCCACGGTCAGGGAGCTATGCACCTGCACACCTAGATCCCTCTGCTCTATAACACTACCCAGAGCCCTACCATTCACTGTGTAGGTCCTGCCCATGTTAGATTCCCAAAATGCAACACATCACATTTTTATGCATTAAATTCCATCAACCATTATTCAGCCCACCTGGCCAATTGATCCAGATCCTGCTGCAATATTTCACAACCATCTTCACTATCTGCAAACTTTTGTATCATCTGCAAACTTGCTAATCTTGCCATGAATGTTCTCATCTAAATCATTGATATAGATGACAAACAGCGACGGGCCCAACACTGAACCCTGACGCTCACCACTGAATAGTGGGCTAGTGAGGCAACAATTGGAGTATTGTGTACAGCGCTAGCCTCCTTATTTAAAGGCAAATATATTTACTTTGGAGAAGATTTGCCCCGATGATTCTGGGGATGAACAGATTGTTGTGTGCAGAAAGACTGGGCCATGTTCATTGAATGTAGAAAAATGAAAGGTGGTCTCATTGAAACCTTAAAGGTTCTGAGGGGACAAAGTAGATGTTGTCAGGATGTTTCCCTTTGTGGAATAATTTAGTACAAGGGGGCATTATTTCATTGGGGGCACGTTTTTAAATTTTGTGCATTTAAAATATGAGATTGAGGAATTTTTTACAATTCTTTACAATTTTCTATCCAGAGTTGTGGATTACTGAATGTTTAAGAAAGAACTGCAGATGCTGGAAAAATCAATGGTAGACAAAAATGTAGTTGGTGAGGCAGCATCTATGGAGCGAAGGAATAGGTGACGTTTCTGCATCTATGGAGTGAAGGAATAGGTGACGTTTCAGACTGAAGAAGGGTCTCAACCCGAAACGTCACCTATTCGTTCGCTCGATAGATGCTGCCTCACCCGCTGAGTTTCTCCAGCATTTTTGTCTACCTGTGGATTACTGAATGTATTCAAGGTGCTGATAGATCATGCAGCTTGCTCCCATTTCTTGTACACTTGTATTTTCCTTTTTCCAAGTCACTAATCTCTGGCATATCCACCATTTTGCACACTTCCTCCTTAATTGCAGTGTCTGCATCATAAATATTACAGACTTGCTCATGTTGCCATCTCTGTTGCCTTTTTTCAGTCTAATATATTAATAGCCCTGTCCCACGGTACGAGTTCTTCTTCGTCTTGCGTATGGCGTGCACAGCCTAAAGTTGTAGGACAACTTGTTTTATTTGAGTGTGCACGCCGAGTTGATTGGATTCGTCGAAACAGGGCGGACCACGTGAAGGTTGCAATCTCCCACCCCACGGTACGAATTCATTCAAGAGCTCTCCCGAGTTTTAAAAAAATCAGACTCGTGGTAAGCACGGAGAATGAACGTAGCGGGTACGTCGGAGCTCGGGGACATCTTTTAGCTGCTTGTAACGCTAACGGCAGGTACTCGGGAAGACTCGCTAACGGCAGGTAAGCTCGGGAAGACTCGTGAAGATTTTTCAACATGTTGAAAAATGTCCACGAGAGCCCCGAGTACCGACGAGTGGCCATTACCGTAAATCTCCGCGTTTGAATCGGGGCAAACTAGGGAGAGCTCTTGGAAAACTCGTACCGTGGGACAGGGTTTTCACTGTCTTTTGTGATGCTTATTTCCTTTTAAATTCTGTAGTTTTCTTTTAGTTTCGTTTTTTAGAGATGCTGGCTGGAAACAAGCCCTTCGGCCCGCCATATAACCATATAACAATTACAGCACGGAAACAGGCCCTCTCGGCCCTTCCAGTCCGTGCCGACCATTTATTTTCCCCTAGTCCCATCTACCTGCACTCAGACCATACCCCTCCATTCCCTTCCCGTCCATATACCTATCCACTTTACTTTTTAAATGTTAAAATCGATCCTGCCTCCACCATTTATGCTGGAAGCTCATTCCACACAGCCACCACTCTCTGAGTAAAGAAGTTCCCCCTCCTGTTACCCCTAAACTTCTGTCCCTTAATTCTCATGTCATGCCCTCTTGTTTGAATCTTCCCTACCCTCAATGGGAAAAGCTTATTCACGTCAACTCTGTCTATCCCTTTCATCATTTTAAAGACCTCAATCAAGTCCCCCCTTAACCTTCTGCGCTCCAAAGAATAAAGACCTAATTTGTTCAACCGCCGAGTCCACACCAAACAGCTATCCCTGCGCGCTAACACTATCCTACACACATTAGGGGAAATTTAACATTTATACCGAGCCAATTATTCCACAAACCTGTACGTCTTGTAGTGTGGGAGGAAACAGAAGATCTCAGTGAAAACCCACGCTGGTCACAAGGGAGAACGTACGAACTCCATACAGACAAGCACCCATAGTCAAGATCTGGCGCTGTAAGGCAATAGCTCTACCACTATTATCCCTCACATTTTTGCTTTCCTAATCCCTTTTTCACCCTCTCATATTTTGCCGGTGCGGTGGCACAGAGGTAGAGTTGCTGCCTTACAGCGCTTGCAGTACCAGAGACCTGGGTTCGATCCCGACTACGGATGCTGTCTGTACGGAGTTTGTATGTTCTCCCTATGACTACGTGGGATTTCAAGTCAAACGTCAAACAAACTTTATTGTCATTTAGAAATTCAATTCAATTCAATTCAATTCAAGTTTAATGTCATTGCACAAATACAAGTATAGGTACAACGAAATGCAGTTTAGCGTCATTCTTAGTGATAGCGATATAAAAAAATAAATACAGAGTGCAGTGGTAGCAGTACGGAAATAAATAAATACAGGGTACAGACAAGTCTATCAGCTGGGCTCCGAGTTCAGCAGTCTGATGGTGTAGTTGAAGAAGCTGTTCTTCGTCCTACTGGTGCGGGACCTGAGGCTCCTGTACCGCCTCCCTGATGGGAGGAGGGCAAACAGTCCATGGTTAGGGTGTGAGGGGTCCTTGATGATCTTCCCGGCCCGCTTCAGGCACCGTTTTCGGTGGAGGGCATCCATGGCAGGGAGCGGGGCACCGATGATGTACTGGGCGGTTTTCACCACCCGTTGTAGTGCCTTCCTGTCTGCCACGATGCAACTGCTGTACCATACCGTAAAGCAGGTGGTCAGGATGCTTTCAATGGTGCAGCGGTAGAAGTTCGTCAGGATCCGGGGGGACAGGTGGGCTTTTTTGAGCCTCCTCAGAAAGTAAAGGCGCTGCTGTGCCTTTTTGATCAGCTTTGAGGTGTTGAGGGACCAGGACAGATCCTCCGAGATGTGTACCGCGAGGAATTTGTAGTTGGAGACCCTCTCCACCTCAGTCCCGTTTATATGGATGGGGGTGTGTCTGCCCCCTCTGTTCTTCCGAAAGTCAACAATTATTTCCTTTGTCTTCTGGGAGTTGAGGACGAGGTTATTGTTGGCACACCAGGTGGCCAGGAGCTGGACCTCCTCCCTGTAGGCTGATTCGTCATTATCACTAATCAGTCCTACCACCGTGGTGTAATCGGCAAATTTTATAATGGCGTTGGAGCCATACTTGGGGATGCAGTCATGCGTGAAGAGGGAGTAGAGGAGAGGGCTGAGCACCCAGCCCTGTGGCACGCCGGTGTTCAGTGTTATAGTGGAGGAGGTGAGGTTGTTGACCCTAACAGACTGTGGTCTGTTAGTGAGGAAATCCAGTGTCCAATTGCAGAGGGAGGTGGAGATGCCAAGACCGCTAAGTTTGGTGATCAAGCTAGCGGGTATGACAGTGTTAAAGGCGGAGCTGAAGTCAATAAACAGCAGCCTGATGTAGGTGTTGCAAATACATCGATATATGCAATTCCAAACGAAAGATCTTTTGTTTCCAAATGAAAGATCTCCAAGATCTTTGGTTCCCTCCCACACTCTAAAGACGTACAGGTTTGTAGGTCAATTGGCTTGGTATAATTGCAAATTGGCCCTGGTGTGTGTAGGGTAGTATTAGTGTGCGGGGATCGCTGGTCGGTGCGGACTCAGTGGGCTGAAGGGTTTGTTACCGTGCTGCATCTCTAAACTAAATTGGATAAACAAAATTATGACAGGCATAGTATGACGGGGCTCTCACTTAACTTTTTTTCTCTGTTGCCAGCTGGGCAACCCAGGCAGCTTTTTAGTTTGCCAAATGACAGTTTAGGTGGTCATCTAAGACTGCTTGCATGACGTGTGCAAGTGCGTAGTGACTCGGACGAAGTGCATAGTTACCAGTCGGAATTATGCTCACTGAAGCATTCACATATTATTTCTGCTTCAAATAAAGTCACAAACTAAACATATTCACCAATCAAGACATGATATATACCACCAGCTGTGCCACTATATTTTGTTTTCCAACACACAAAAAATTATACGTTGATAACTTTGGTTACTTAAAAAAAAGAAACTATCTATTTTCAGTCTTAAATCTCCAAGTGACACTATGTCCCCTTTACAGCTACTGTATCACACACACACACGTACGTTATATATTCATATATAAATATACACTTTTGTTTTCTCGTTTATGACATTGTTTACAGAGTACTATGTTTACTCTCTAAACTCTGAGTCATTCGTAACTGTCACTGTATGTCATGTTGTTACTTGTGGGCGGAGCACCGAGGCAAATTCCTTGCATGTGAATACTTGGCCAGTAAACTTACTTACTTACATATTGTGCTGCTGCAAGTAAAGATTTCATAGTTCTAACTAGGACATGAGAGAATAAAACACTCTTGAGTTACGTTGCTAATGTGTGGGATAGAACTAGTGTACGGGTGATTGGTGGTCGGCGTGGGCTCGGTGGGCCGAAGGGCCTGTTTCCACGCTGTATCTTTAAATTAAACTAAAACCACTAAAGCCAGAGGGAGTCTAAAGAAGGGCCTCTACCCAAAATGTCACCCAATTTCATCTATCCAGAGATGCTGGCTGCCCCATGGAGTTCCCCTGCACAATTAAAGCATGGAATAGACTTCACCCTACCATAGTTACCTAACCAGACCCAACTAAATGTAAGGTAGCTCTTTTTTCCAAAGAACCCTTTTTTGCTTAAGTCCAAGTCAAGAGTCAAGAGAATGTTATTGTCGTGTGTCCCAGATAGGACAGTGAAATTCTTGCTTGCTACAGCACAACAGAATATGTAAACATAAATATGGAACAGTAGATAAAAGTTCAATGTGTCTATATATCAAAGACCATATATATGTACACAATATAAAAACAGATAAAGCGCAATAGGTGTTATTGTTCAGAGTTTGGAGTTTGGTGGTGGTGGGTTCACTCCAGTTTAAATTCCATTTGGAATATTTTTGGAGGACTCCAGGGTGTTACTCCAGCTCCAGGGAGTGATTCTGTGTTGGTTTTCAGCGAGGCGGCGACCGGACAGCAATGGCGGCCAGATCTCCCACAATGCAAAGGGAGGGAGAAAGTGCCCGGCGCTGACCAGTTGCCGTGGCAGTGCGCATGTGCAGGGCGGCCGATGTGCAGGGGGAGGATGTGCTGGCCGTAGCAGTGCGCATGTGCAAGGTGGCCGGCTGTGCTGGCGGATGAGGAGCGGCCGGAGAGCGGAGACTCGGTGGCCCACACACGGATATGGATGGTGGGCGGAGACGGAGAGAGATAGAGAGGGGAGCTCACTCAGAGTTGAAAGGCAGGTGTCCTGTGTGCCTGCCAAGGCGGGCAAAATGGCACGGCTTTTAGGTTGCCCAGTGGGCAACCCGGGCAACCATTAATTTCGAGCCCTGCATAGATAGAGTACACAGTCAGAATCTTGGTCTTTAATGTTAACTGTTTTTCTCTCTCCACACACGCTGCTCGATATGCTTCCAGTGTTTACAATCTTATTTTGCATTTCTAACAACCACACCGTTGCTCATCAGTCATGGAAGAGGAGCGTATGTTTCCGAGTCTCCGGGAATGGACTCTTAACAGTGCCATATGTTGGATACAATGGCCAGAGCCCACATTCCTAAATTTCCAGTAGTATCCAAACAAAAACACCCTCTAAAAGCTGGAGTAACTCAGCGGGCAGGGTTGCAACCTTTCTCACTCCCAAATAAGGGACAAAAGGTCAAAATACGGGACAAATTCCCGATGGCAATTCGTTGACCGACTCGGGCCGTGGCTGGGTGAATGATGAGTTGGCCCGGGTGCTGGACGGCACACAAAGCCCGGCCGGCGGGCCAGCATAGGAATTTTGGCCCGGGCCGCGTGACGTTGCGAGCAAAGTCCGGCACCCTGTCCAACTCATGAGCCGATGATCGGCCATGAGAAGGAGGGGTGGTGGTGTCGGCAGTAAGCGAAGGTCCGAAGGTCGGACAGCTGGCCGGGCAGCCGACCGACGGGGCCACGGGCGAGGCGCTGCTGCTGCACTCCATGGGCTGCACTACGTCGGGATGGGTGAGGCGGGGCCGGACGAGGTGCTCTGACCCGAGTAGTAGCTCTCAAATATAGGACAAGGGCGGTCCCGTATGGGACAAACCAATTTAGCCCAATATACGGGATGTCCCGGCTAATATGGGACAGTTGGCAACTCTATCAGGCTTTATCTCTGGAGGAAAGGATTAGCAGACATTTTGGGTTGACGCCCTTCAGCAGACTGAGAGTCAGGGGAAAGGGAAATTAGAGATATAGACGGTGATCTAGAGAGATATAGAACAAATGAATGAAGGCAGCCAAATAGGTTATTGCAACACTGGTTGGAAAGAGGAGAAGAACTTCTTCAGAGTAGGCATACCTTGAGATTTAGCAGTGAAGCAGACTAAATGTGTAGGAAGGAATTGCAGATGCAGAAATTCCTGGAGTAACTCTATAGTCATGTCGACACTGAAGACAAAGGGCAAGTTTATTGCAGGGCAATTCGTGACGTTTTGTTATTGCGTGTCATTTGCACAGCTGCCGTGTTTCACTGTTCTGGCTCATATCCGGCGTGTATGACAAATGGACAGTCCTCACGTCTTTTAATGCGTGTTTGCAACATCCATGTGCAAAAACACGTGAATTTTGAAATAAAACTAATTTCGCTGAGTGCAAAGATTCATCAACCAAGAGTAAAAAGCTCCCATATTTGTCTCCATATTTTTAAACAATAATTCCTGTGAAAAGATTGAAGTGTGAAGCAGGTTTTCGCTTGAGTATTTACCGTATCTACGGGCAAATACACTGAAGCGAGTGTAACAAAGCTGTAACTGCTTGAACAAAGCAGTCTTCTGGCTGTTTACGGATTCGCGCCAGAAGTATTGCATTTCTAATCGTTGCCTGGTTTTTATTTAAATATACAATGTTTATTTTTTTTGGAAAAGAATATTATGTAGCTCAAATTTCGGTTCTATAGTATTTCCCTTGTTAAGTGTGCAATGTACAAATCTTCTATTCAGGGGATAAAGGCACCTTTGAGGTAAATCCTTCCTGTTGAATGTTTGTTGCGCTTTAAAACATGTGGTCCATTTACAGGAAATGTTGGCTTTTGCATCGAAACATCCCTGGCTCGATATAATAGAATTACATTGTTATTTTTCGTCGAAAGTTCCTCGGATATAACAGAATTATATTGCCATTTTGCATCGAACGTCCCTCGATATAACAGAATGTCTGAAGGGTCTCGACCCGAAACGTCGCCCATCTCCTTCGCTCCTTAGATGCTGCTGCACCCGCTGAGTTTCTCCAGCTTTTTGTGTAACAGAATGACATTGTCATTTTGCATGAACACTTCCTCGGATATAACGATTACATTGTCACATTGTGTACACACTTCGGTATTTCTACTCTCAAATAATTCTGAGAAATGGCGCAACGATGTGGTAGCCATAAATGGGGCATGATTGATGCGGGTAAACAGGGTCACGGGTGAATTGTAGCAGCAGAATGTATTGTGTGCGTGGTGAACTGTGACAGTCGGGGTTTGTTTTTCGCTCCTCACCACCGCTGATTTCCAATGGTGTTGTGTGGAACACGCTGAACGTGACTGTCTGCCGTTCAGGATGTTCCCTGGTACAGTAGAGTACAGAGCTGGCCCAGCCCCCTGGAGCTGCCACTATGGGCTGGGACACACTACGTGCCTCGGCGCCTGCTGCTCATGGCGGCTCAGCTTGTAAACACATCCCAGCCTCTCTCACACACACACACACACACTGCTACATGCGGCCGCCTGCACAACTAAACCCTCGCTAACAAGCCAGCTCGTCTTTGCCGTTTAATAAACCTGCATTTTTAAAAAAAGTTTAATTATATGCGCGGGGATGGATTAAAATCCTGTCTGTAGCGCCGGCAAAACAGCAACATTTCAGCGAGAGAGCGCGGTTTATACTGGGACATGAATCCTTGATAGATGAATGCGTGTGACCTTTCCCCCAGTTGGCGCGTCCCACACTTTCCCATTGAACCCTGTACAACATCATTTTAAAAACAAGTTCGCACGGTTTAAGGTGAATGACGTGAGCTTCAGCGAGTACTTCCCCCACCTCCCCGGTGTTATTTATCCCACCCACCCTAGATTTGACCCCCACCCAATCTGTGCGGGGCCACCTTTCAGCTGCACTCCCTCCCGGAGGATCCCTCGCCCCCTCCCCGCCTGTGTTTCCAGCTGCCAGTTGCCTGCCTGGTGTAATTGCCAATGGGTCAGAGCGCTTACTGGGTTGAGTGAAGGCGAGGGCTGGACAGGGGCGTTCTCTCTATTGTGTGACACGTTCAATTTAAACGCGGAATCGGCCAATTGCGATCGAAAACACACCGTGCATCCACACTGCTAACTTGTTTATGTGCTGAGCGTCCAAGGAATGCTGCTGTCTCGACAGACCAGAATTATGTCTACAGTGGGCGATTATTTCATCCTAGACACCATGAAGCTACAGTGCGAGGTGGAAGTGATCAGTCGGATGCTGCCGACCTTCGGTGTGAGGAACAGGGGCAAAGGCAACCGAGCCGTTCTGTCGATCGGGAAACACCACGACCGGGGAATCAAAAACAACGCGGCAACCATACATCTCTTGATCTGCACCTTGAAAGATAAATCGGGTAGCAAATACAAGGTGCGTGGCCACTCTTTTCACCCCTAACTTACCAAATTAACTTTATGAAGCTTGCAATGTATTTTAATCAAACATCTTTTCGCAGCTGAAAGAAAATATAGAGCAGTTTTTCACTAAATTCGTGGACGAAGGAAAAGCTACCATCCGACTCAAAGAGCCAGCGGTGGACGTCTGTCTAAATAAGGTAGAAGCTGGGATTTTCTCAATATGCAAACGTTATACAATCAAACCTGTAGTAGCTCTCCCTTCTCTGTTGTGTTCTGTGCCTGTACATTGAAATGGATCATTGCTGACCAATGGTAAATGGCCAAGTTCAAGAAGCAATTGTGCACGTGTTCAGAAGTTTGGTGCTGTGATTTAAAAGTGGTAAATGTGGTATCAGTTTTCCCAGCTCAAATCAGCAAGATTGCAGAGGTGTCCAACCTCCAGGAGAAGCTTGGTGTGTGGAGCTCACAATGAATCCTTGCCACCCAGTCCAAGCACAGTCGGTGTCACCGTTCTGCAGAATGCATCTGAGCAGTCTGCAAAACTGGCCGTGTTCTCCTTTACCAAGTCATTTTAGTTCCCATCCCATTCTCACTCCGGTCTCTTACAGCAGGGCCCCAGGAAAGCCCAACAGAGGCTCGGGAAACAGTATGTCATTCTTCGATGTGTAGGAAGGAACTGCAGATGCTGGTTTAAACCAAAGATAGACACAAAAAGCTGGAGAAAGACAGCATCTCTGGAGAAAAGGATTAGGTGACATTTTGGCTCGAGACCCAAGGGTCCTGAAGATGGGTCTCAACCCAAAATGTCACCTATTCCTTTTCTCCAGAGATGCTGTCTGACCTGCTGAGTTACTCCAGCTTTTTGTGACTATCTCACTCTTTGACTTGGTACCTTACAGCCTTTAGTGTCTATAATTAAATTCAACAATTTTAGATAACCAATGTTTTCATTTTTTGTTTAATCAATCAGTTAATTGGAGTTTTCTCTCCACTGAGATATTTCCTGACCTGTTGAATATTTACGCCATTCTTTTTATTTAGTTGCATCCAGCAACTGCTGAGTTTCTTTCTGTTTCAGTTTTTTTATTCCCTCTTCTGAACACCTTCGTCCTTCTATTTACATCTCTTCCAGTTAAATTGGCTGGAGTTAATCAGAACTCCAGAGAGAGGCTGTTGGCCTCTTTCCACCACGTGCCATTCAGTCTCGCTGAGGCTCCACCCTATTATGGATGATCCCTTTTGTTCTTTGTAACTTAAAACAGCTTTCCATCAACTGACTTTTTCTCTCGACGGGTGCTGAATAAATCCAGCATTTTCTACTTTATTTCAGAAACCAGGCATCCTTAGGCACTACATTCATCTACCACTTTATTAATTTTGTGCAGAGAACATATTGATATGCATATCAACCTTTAAACCACCAAAGCCAAGCATTAATGTTCACATCAAATATCGGCAGAAACTTTCACTTCCCTGTTTTAACACTGCGTCTCATTCATTACAATATTCGTGACAATCTCATTCACGGTTTAGCTAGTTCCTTCAAAATTCTTACTTGCAACCTCTCTACAATTAAACGCATTTCAAATAAGTTAAACTACTTCAGCTTGTGCAGCAAAACCTCTTCCACAAAGTTGTTTGCCGTAATCCAAGTCGAATGTCGATATTCCAAAGGTATCAGCCATAAGCTTTACATCATTGATTTATTTTTTCAAAACTGCTCCAAACTTCTTTGCTGCTTTGCCCCAAGACAAGCACTGTACTCTTCCTTCCCGACTGCCTGTGACACGTAAAACAATGGTAGAGACTTCAGATCTGTACTTTGCCATCCTCTTCCGATGTCTTCACCTCAACACCATTCCAAAACATGACTCCCACTTTCATCCTGATGCCTCTGCTGCTTTATAAATGTCAGGTTACAAGAAGATGCCGTATGAATGACATGGTTTAGAACAAGCATTCCATCTTGGATTGCTAGACAATGGTTTGAAGACGCAATCCAGAGATATGTAATTCAGGCCAACACTTGAGCGGGTGGTCACGGTGGCGCAGCAGTAGAGTTGCTGCCTTAAAACCCTGTCCCACGGTACGAGTTCATTCCAAGAGCTCTCCCGAGTTTGCCCTGATTCGAACTCGGAGATTTACAGTAATGGCCACTCGTCGGTTCTCGGGGCTCTCGTGGACATTTTTGAACATGTAGAAAAATCTTCACATGTCTTCCCGAGCTTACCTGCCATTAGCGAGTCTTCCCGAGTACCCACCGTTAGCGTTACGAGCCGCTAAGAGACGTCCCCGAGCTCCGACGTACTCGCTACGTTGATTCTCCGTGCTTACCACGAGTTTGATTTTTTTAAACTCGGGAGAGCTCTTGGAATGAACTCGTACAGTGGGAAAGGGCTATTGCAGCGAATGTAGCGCTGGAGACCTGGGTTTTATCCCGACTGCGGGTTCTGTCTGTACGGAGTTTGTACGTTCTCCCCGTGACCTGCGTGGGTTTTCTCCGAGATCTTCGGTTTCCTCCCACATTCCAAAGACGTACAGGTTTGTAGGTTAATTGCCTTGGTAAATGTAAAAATTGGATGGTGTTAATGTGCGGGGATCGCTGGTCGGCGTGGACCTGGTGGTCTGAATGACCCGTTTCCGTGCTGTATCTCTAAACTAGGCTAAATGTCAGTGCCATGAGGGAGTTTTGCATGATCAGACAATCCACAGATGGCTAGACCCTTTGTTCTTGTGTTATTTGGAGAAAGTTGCTATAATCAACTAATCTTTAAAACTTTTTTTTCCATTGACATTTTTGGGACCTTGAGTTCCACCTGATTATGAGGTTCCTGAATTGGGAACATCTATATTTCAAGGATACTTTTCCATATTAAAGATTTGGAGGCATTGTCAACGGTTTTAGAAGTGTGATTGATATTCTTGAAGTGCGATGTTATTTGACTGAAACGGCTGATCCTGACGTCTTTTGACGAGGTGTTTGTGTTGAACATGCTGCTACTTGAGCAAGTTCCTGAGGCTGCCCATTTCAGACCAATGCAATGACTTATTTTTTAAGTTGAGGGTTATGTGTCTTTGGAAATCTCTACACCAAAAATATTCAAAGTCTCTACTTCCACTGCCTTTTGAGAAAGACTTAAAACAGCTTCCCGATGAACAACAAGGAGGACAGTACTGTTGCACAGCAGTGGAGTTGCTGCCTTACTTTGCCAGGGATCCAGGTTTGAACAGCACCTCGTATTCCGCTTGGGGAGTCTGCATCCCCTGGGCTTAAACATTTAATTTTCTCAATTCTGTTAACCCTTGCTGCCTCCTCCCCTTCCCACCTCTCCCTCAGCCCTCGGGCCCTGGCATTCCTTCTCTCTCTATCTCTCCCCCCCACCCAAGTCACACTAGCTTCTCATTTTCACACTACAAACAGCTTACAATGGCCTGTTTCCTTTATCATGGATACTTTTTTGCATATCTTTCATTCGTTGTTCTTTATCTCTCCACATCACCGTCTATATCTCTCGTTTCCCTGATCCCTGACCAGTCTGAAGAAGGGTCTCGACCCGAAACGTCGCCTATCTCCTTCGCTCCTTAGATGCTGCTGCACCCGCTGAGTTTCTCCAGCTTTTTGTGTAACCCTTGATCCTGACTGTGGCTGCTGTCTGTACTGAGTTTGTACATTCTCCCTGTGACGGTGTGGGTTTTTTCCGGGTCCTCTGGTTTCCTCCCACACTCCAAAGCAGTACAGTTTGTAGGTTACTTGACTTTAGTAAAAAAAATATATAGGAATTGTCCCTAGTGTGTAGGGTAGTGCTAATTTATGGGGCGATCGCTGGTCGGCACAGACTCGGTGGGCCTAAGGGCCTGTTTCCGCGCTGTATCTGAAGTCTAGTCGCTGGGAGCAAGCAGGAATGTGAAATTGAAGTTGCATCTTTATAGAGTAGTCTCATGGAGCCAAATGCATTCTCCTGCTCCTAACTGGAATGTTAATTCTTCTTTAACATTTAAGCAAATGTATTTTGTAACATTTCATTTTTGGGCAATGTTGTCAGCAGTGTGTATTGAGGGACGAATGCTGAAAATTGCTTGTTACGGGTTTTGGTTTTCAACTAGGACGGTTTAAACAAAGGAAAGATTTCATTATCGATCTGACTTCATTTAGCCTAGCACGATCTCAGTAATGTACGAAATGTAATACATGAGTTCAGTCTGTCACATCTGAAGTGTGTTTGTGTAGTCTGGTAGTTACCCACCGGGTATTGTTTCTTTTGTTATTTATGCAGTTCCCAAATGAAAGAGTGTTCGGCAAGCATTTTGATACAAGGGAATGTAGTTGTGTTCCAGGATGTAGTCACTTGACTTCCATGTACTCAGCACTTTTCTTACTGAGATATTTCAGTGAAAGTAGAATGGTGAAGACAGCATTTGGAAATGGTTCCAAGTAGTTTTAATGTGGCACAAGCAGACAAAGGAGAAAAAATTTACCTCCTTCAGAATTTGCTAAAAGACGAGGCAGAGTGAATCTGGAAGGCAAAAATAATTTAATAATCATTACTTTATTAGCCAAGTATGTTTTGCAACATACGAGGAATTTGATTTGTCATACCAATTAAAAAGTAACAGAACACACAAAATACATTTTAACATGAACATCCACCACAGTGACTCCTCCGCATTCCTCAATGTGGTGGAAAGCGAAAAAAAAAGTTCAATCTCTCCCTTCTTTGTCCTCCCGCGGTCGGGGGCCGCTAATCTCCCGTTGATGGGACGAAGTCATTCCTGTAGCCGGCGGCGGGCCTCCTCGTTGGGGCAATTAAGCTCCTGCATGGGGGGGGGGGAGGGAGGGGAGAGTCTCAGCTCCCCCATGCTGGGTCGGGGCTGGTCGAATGTTGTGCGGCTTTTGGGGCTTCCCGACGCCGGTCTCACCCTGAGGAAACGCCACCCATCCCTCACCCACAGAGGGCAGTGGAGGCCAAATCACTGGATGGATTTAAGAGAGAGTTGGATAGAGCTCTAGGGGCTAGTGGAGTCAAGGGATATGGGGAGAAGGCAGGCACGGGTTATTGATAGCGGACGATCAGCCATGATCATATTGAATGGCGGTGCTGGCTATGTTTCTATGAGACTGCGAGCTCCTTGATGTTAAAGTCTGCAGGCCGCAGATGGAGCGTTGATCCCAAGCAAGGGATTGGTAAGTCCACGCACCGCGGTGGGGCTCAAAGTCAGTCCCGAGCAAAGCCTCCAGCTCCATGATGTTAGGCCGCAGAGCGACCGGAGATACGTTCCGGAAAACAATCGCATCTCCAGCAAGGTCAAAAATTGAAAAAAAGTTTCTCCTGACCCCCCCCCGCCCATCCCCCACATAAAACAAACCAGAGAACATTAACACTTTTTAAAATAACTAAAAATAACAACAAAAAAAAAGACAAACGGCCAGACAGACTGTAGGCGAGGCTGCCATTGCTGACGGCGCCACCCGGTGGAAAGAGAGGAATGGTGCGGGACATCCTTTACACATGGGAAAGCAGTCAGTCAAAAATAAACTACCCATGACTGTGTTCCTGTACAATGCACTGTGTGGTATCTGGAAAAGTCAGATGGAAAAAATAGTGGTCTCCATTTGATGACAGTGTTGGAGTAATTCAGCGGGTCAGGCAGCATCTCTGGCAAACGCGGATAGATGACCTTCGTTCAGACTGAGCGCAGGGGGAAAGCTGGAAGAGAGTAGAGGCAGGACAAAGCCTGGAGAGTGATAGGTAAACATGTTTGATAGACAGATGGTTGGACAAAGGCTAAAAAAAAGGAGGGTGTGAGACAAAAGCATTGAAGAGTTGCAAATTGTAAAGCTGGAGAAAGAAATCTGGGTGGAATGGACAAGAGAGGGGAGAAACAGATATTCACATCCATGCTCTGCACTTGCTCCTCTGAAGAGCAGATCTGCATATCCCCACTTCAATAGACAATAGGTGCAGGAGTCTGCCATTCGGCCCTTCAAGCCAGCACCGCCATTCAATGTGATCATGGCTGATCATCCCCAATCAGTACCCCGTTCCTGCCTTCTCCCCATATCTCTAGCTCTCTCTTGAAAGCATCCAGAGAACCTGCTTCCACTGCCCTCTGAGGCAGAGAATTCCACAGACTCACAACTCTATGTGAGAAGAAGTGTTTCCATGTCTCCGTTCTAAATGGCTTACTCCTTATTCTTAAACTGTGGCCCCTGGTTCTGGACTCCCCCAACATCGGGAACATGTTTCCTGCCTCTAGCGTGTTCAAACCCTGGACACCATTCAGGATTACCATTCTCTGTGGTCTCTCTCACCCTTTGCCCGCGTTAAATCTTTGTTGTCCTCATTTTCCCACGCGCTTCAGCCAGTGTTCTTTTGGGCTCTCAACACATTCTCTGAGAAGCCTGTTATTGTTATTAAATCTGCTGACAAGAATAATCCTCCTATTTGAAGCATTTAATTTTGTCTTGCGCAGACCCTTAACCAGTCACTTTTTACCTTGTCTGAGCCAGGAAACCACCACCAACATCTCTTGTGTAGGAAGGAACTGCAGATGCAGGTTGTATACACCGAAGATGGACACAAAATGCTGGAGTAACTCAGCGGGACAGGCGGCTTCTCTGGACAGGAGGAATGGGTGACGTTTCAGGTAAAGACCCGAAACATCACCTTCTCCCCAGAGTTCCTGCCTGATCCTCGGAGTCACTGCAACGTCTCTTGATCTTCTCTCAGACCCACAGCTATTTCTAAGCCAACGTTCAAACAAAACAAAAGAATCGCACAAATGTTGGAATAACTCGGCGGGTCAGGCAGCATCTCTGGAAAACATGGATAGGTGACTTTTCGGGTCGGAATCTTCTCCCAGCCTGAAATATCACTTACCCCCATGTTCTCCAGAGATGCTGCCTGCCCCCTTATGTTACTCCACCACCTTGTTTTTTTATGTAGTAAGCAAGTATCTGCAGTTCCCTGTATATATAAAAAGAATATTAAGCAAAATATGCGTGGAGAGGATCATGGTGTGGAGAGGGTCCTGAGTTTGGGGGTCGACTGAAATGGAGGTGACGGCTACAACGGGCCTCTGTTACCAGCTGCAGCTTGGACTGTAAAATGGCGCCTCTTGCATATGAACTCAGTGGGCTGTTCTGCACTGACTGGGGAGTTTGTGCTTGTGTAAAGGGATAGTTTTGCTGAGCTGCATGCAAAAAAAAACAAGCATTTCACTGGACCTGGTACATGTGTCAATAAAGAAACCATTGATAAGGCAAGGTGAATGTATGGATTAGAGTTACAGTAGTGTGACTGTGGATGAACAGACTTTGGGGGTGATGTTTGAAAAAAAAATCCATGTTTGTTGCTGATATAAAAACTAGGTGATGATTGGATATAGAGGCGTTTCAGGCAAAATAATGAATAAGAAATGCATGGCAGATGGGAAAGCGTGCTCATCCACTTTGGTAGATAAAATAGAACAGCAGAGTTATGTTTTAAATGAATAATTGAACAGAATGAATATTCCAAGGGACCAGAGTGTCCTTGTAGATGATTTGCTGGTGAAGAACAGCAAACAATTTGGAAGACAGTCAGCATGTTAGCGTTTGTTGCAGAAAGGTGTGAACACAAGTATAAAGTTGTCTTACTGCGTTCTAAAGAGCTTCAATGAGATCACATCTCACATATTATGCACATGCTGAGCAATGCTGTAAATGTAATAGAGAGAATGATTCACCGGGTTTATTTGTGAAATTGTGGATTTGTTATTGTGAAAGATTTAGCAGACTTAGTTTAGTTTAGAGATACAGCGTGGAAACAGGCCCTTCAGCCTAACGAGTCCACACCGACCAGCGATCCCCGCACGTTAACACACACTAGGAACAATTTTGATTTATATCAGGCCACTTAACCCACAAACCTGTACGTCTTTGGAATGTGGGAGGAAACCGAAGATCTCGGCGAAAACCCACGCAGGTCACGGGGAGAACGTACAAACTCCGTACAGACAAGCACACGTCGTCAGGATCGAACCCAGATCTCTGGTGCTGTAAGGCAGTAGCTCTACCGCTGTGCCACCATGCTGCCTTGTACATTTAAATGGAAAAGAATAAGTGCTATAGGAACAAGAAACTGCAGATGTAGTTTTACAAAAAAAAGAGTTCTGGAGTAACTCAGCAGGTTGGGCAACATCATTGGAGAACATAGATACATTATGTTTCTGAATCATTGCCTATTCATTCTCCAGGGATGCTGCCTGACCTGAGTTACTCCAACACTTTTCTTTAAGAATAAGAGTTTAGTTTAGAGATGCAGCTTGGGAACAGGTCCTTCGGCCCTCTGAATCTACGCTGACCAGCGATCATCCATACACTACACACTAGGGACAATTTACAGAAAATAATGAACCTACAAACTTGTACATCTTTGGAATATGGGAGGAAACTGGAGCACCCGGAGAAAATCAACGCTGTCAGCTCCGTACAGACAGCACTGTAGTCGGGATCGAACCCGGGTTTCTGGCGTTGTAAGGCAGCAGCTACTGTCTACTTTGCCGCACTTCATAATGGAGTTGCTTTACCTGCAAAATCTAGAAGTCGATATTTTGGAAAGAAGCATTTCCTTGGGTACCTGTCATACAGAAAAGTATACATGCTCTACATTTAAAGCAAACCACGATGGCTGGTTCTGCAATACAAATGTTCATCAGCATTCGTGTATTTTACAAGTAAAGCAAATGGGTTTCTAGGACGAATGGCTGCATTACTTTAACATGGAGT
Organism: Raja brachyura; assembly: GCA_963514005.1. The sequence goes on along the minus strand of OY740789.1, from coordinate 78,630,086 downwards.
CTCAACACTGAATGAACTTTGATTGAGGTTTTGCATCAAAAAGGCCCACTGAGGAAAACTGTGTCTGATGTATAAATCTGTGGATAATAAGATTTGGCCAATGATCTCGAAACCAAACATTCCCTCCTTCAATGACCAAAATAATATTTTGTAAAAAATGAATTTAACTCCCATGATTAAGATCATGAATTGGTTTCTTAAAGGTATTTGCCTCTCGTGTTCTTTAGAGCACCCAAAATTCAGAGTAAGCTTTTAATATCCCCTATTTATACCTCTTTGTTTGGCTCTGTATTACGATAGTGAGGAGTCTGTATACATGTATGCTGCTCTTGTTCAGGAGCTGAACACAAATCTCTGCTCCAAAGTGACTCACTGTACTGTATGTTTAAGAAGGAGCTGCAGATGCTAGAAGATTAAAAGTAGACAAAAATGCTGGAGAAACTCAGCAGGTGAGGCAGCACCTATGGTCGAGACCCTTAAGGGTCCATAGATGACTGCAAAAGTTTTTATAGATACGTGAAGAGAAAGAGACTAGTTAAAACAAATGTTGGTCCCTTGCAGTCAGAAACAGGTGAATTGATCATGGGGAACAAGGACATGGCAGACCAATTGAATAACTACTTTGGTTCTGTCTTCACTAAGGAAGACATAAATAATCTGCCGGAAATAGCAGTGGAACGGGGGTCAAATAAGATGGAGGAACTGAGTGAAATCCAGGTTAGCCGGGAGGTGGTGTTGGGTAAATTGAACGGATTGAAGGCCGATAAATCCCCAGGGCCAGATAGTCTGCATCCCAGAGTACTCAAGGAGGTAGCCACAGAAATAGTGGATGCATTAGTGATAATTTTTCAAAATTCCTTAGATTCTGGAGTAGTTCCTGAGGATTGGAGGGTAGCTAATGTAATCTCACTTTTTAAAAAAGGAGGGAGAGAGAAAGCGGGGAATTACAGACCAGTTAGTCTAACATCGGTAGTGGGGAAACTGCTAGAGTCAGTTATTAAAGATGGGATAGCAGCGCATTTGGAAAGTGGTGAAATCATTGGACAAAGTCAGCATGGATTTACGAAAGGTAAATCATGTCTGACAAATCTGATAGAATTTTTCGAGGATGTAACTAGTAGAGTGGATAAGGGAGAACCAGTGGATGTGTTATATCTAGACTTTCAGAAGGCTTTCGACAAGGTCCCGCATAAGAGATTAGCATACAAACTTAAAGCACACGGTATTGGGGGTTCAGTATTGATGTGGATAGAGAACTGGCTAGCAGACAGGAAGCAAAGGGTAGGAGTAAACGGGTCCTTTTCAGAATGGCAGGCAGTGACTAGTGGGGTACCGCAAGGCTCAGTGCTGGGACCCCAGCTATTTACAATATATATTAATGATTTGGACGAGGGAATTCAATGCAACATCTCCAAATTTGCAGATGACACCAAGCTGGGGGGTATAGTTAGGTGTGAGGAGGATGCTTGGAGGCTGCAGGGTGATTTGGATAGGCTGAGTGAATGGGCAGATGCATGGCAGATGCAGTATAATGTGGATAAATGTGAGGTTATCCACTTTGGTGGCAAAAACATGAGGGTAGACTATCATCTGAATGGTGGCAGATTAGGAAAAGGGGAGATGCAACGAGACCTGGGTGTCATGGTACACCAGTCATTGAAAGTAGGCATGCAGGTGCAGCAGGCAGTGAAGAAAGCAAATGGTATGTTAGCATTCATAGCAAAAGGATTTGAGTATAGGAGCAGGGAGGTTCTACTGCAGTTGTACAGGGTTTTGGTGAGGCCACACCTGGAGTATTGCGTACAGTTTTGGTCTCCAAATCTGAGGAAAGACATCCTTGCCATAGAGGGGGTACAGAGAAGATTCACCAGACTGATTCCTGGGATGTCAGGACTTTCATATGAGGAAAGATTGGATAGACTCTGCTTGTACTCGCTGGAATTTAGAAGATTGAGGGGGGATCTTATAGAAACTTACAAAATTCTTAAGGGGTTGGACAAGCTAGATGCTGGAAGATTGTTCCCGATGTTGGGGGAGTCCAGAACAAGGGGTCACAGTCTAAGGATAAGGGGGAATTCCTTTAGGACCGAGATGAGGAAAACATTCTTTACACAGAGAGTGGTGAGTCTCTGGAATTCTCTGCCACAGAAGGTAGTTGAGGCCAGTTCATTGGCTATATTTAAGAGGGCGTTAGATGTGGCACTTGTGGCTAAAGGGATCAGGGGGTATGGAGAGAAGGCAGGTATGGGATACTGAGTTGGATGATCAGCCATGATCGCATTGAGTGGCGGTGCAGGCTCGAAGGGCCGAATGGCCTACTCCTGCACCTATTTTTCTATGTTCTAAGTTTCTATGCTGCCTCACCCGCTGAGTTTCTCCACCATTTTTGTTTACCACTGTACTGCATGATTCGTGCAAGTTGAATCGTGAATGTTGGCATGTCCTCTGCTCCCAATTCCACCAATTTTGCCTTCTGCAGTTCTCGATTTACAACCCTAACTGTAATTGGAAAACTTTGCCCCCAACTAAATCAAATGATGCCTAAATCATTAACAGAATGTTAAAAAATGAGATTCATAAGTGATAGCAGAATTGGGCCATCAGTTTATCAAGTCTATTCTGCCATCTACTCTACGGCTGATCTATCTCTCCCTCTCAACCCCATTCTCCTTCCTTCTCCCCATAAACCCTGACACCCCTACTAATCAGGTATCTGATAATCAGCACCTTAAAAGTACTCGATGTAGCAATGTTACAAAATTTTGAGATTTAAAAAATCAAGTCTGCAATTTATCCCATCAGATAAAGCGTAAAAAGAAGTTTAATTTGACACCTAATTCACATTCATATCTTCAGTATTAAAAAAGGTTATGGCCATTTTCATAGTCGGAAATTAGCATCTTGTTCCCCATTGCCTTTCCATTGACTTAACTCAAAAGCTTTGATCTGCGACAGTCAAAAGCCCATAACTTTCATAAAAATTAAAACTCAATTACATTTTCAGTTATTATAGATTGAAGCATTCTGAAACAAATATGAAACAATCTTACTTGGATGACCTGAAATTAAAGCATATAATTAGTTACCTAATTGTAGCTAATTACAAAATTAAATTACTAGATCTAAACATCCATCCATTTCTTAAGAGAAGATAAACGTTTTTAAATTGCCTAAGTGTCCAAATAACATTCACACAATAATTCACAATATAACATGATTTTTAAATCTAATTTTCATTAATTTATAGCCGAAATGGAAGGAATTAGTGTTTAATTCCCGTAAATTAATGGCCATTTAAATCAACTTGCTAGTGGGTTTTAGTGGAACGCGGTGGATTGCAACGTTGCGGTTTTCGGTGAATTTAACCCACAGTCGGCAGGAAAAACACTGCCGGTTCGTATATATTTTTTGTCCCCTTTTCGCAACATGAAAATTTGATTAAAGGCTCCCTAAGAAGCCCGTTTTTATGTAAAAATAAACGGTGTACCTTATTTTATCCCCTACGTAAAATCCTTCCCGTTGTTGGCGCTCACGGCTTTAGAAGATGAATTTTAAATTACTCTAGCTAATAAATTATCTAGCGTGGTTTAAAAATACCTTCATAAAACAAATGTCGGAGCGATTTCTCTTTATCAACGAAATCCCCTGAGATGGGTCGATTTGCCCAGTTCGGAGAAAAACGGCATTTTAAACCCGCCCCCCCTCTGAAAGGCGCCAAAGTCGCGCACAAGGGGAGTGGCAGAACTGCAGCGCCGCTCAAGGTAAGTTTTGTAACATACCTACTAGATGATTTGGCCTCCACAATGAATTCCACAGATTCACCAACCTCTGACTAAAGAAATTCCTCCGCATCTTTCTACAGGTGCGTCCTTTAATTCTGAGGCTATGGCCTCTGGTCCTAGACTCTCCCACTGGTGGAAACATCCTCTCTATCCAGGACTTTCACTATTCAGTGAGTTTCCCCATCATCCTGCTAAACTAAAGCAACTAGAGGCCCAGTGCCGTCAAATGCTCGTCATATGTTAAAGCAATCATTCAGAGGATTGAGTGTGGATAAATCCATTGCAGGAGGGGATAAAAGGAATCCTAGTAACTGGTGTGTACGTATTTATTTTGATTCACAAATAGAAAGTGCACACAAACCTATGCTGGTAATTTCTATTATTACAGTGTAGTAAAGGGTCAACAGAAACAGCTTGATTAGTATTTTAAATACATTTACGTAAGCTTCCTACTTAGCCTTAATCCTGCTTTAACATTATACCTTCATTAAGATCAGCTTTTGTTTCAATGCAAGTCTTCAGTACCTACCACATTAACCACAGTAGCCAAAGCAGACTTGAAACAGGACGTTTAATTATGTCTTTGACTGGTGTAAAAGTAAAGATCAAGACTGCGGCTGCTGAATCTGGAGCAAGACACAAAGTGCTAGAGGAACTCGGTGGGTCAGGCAGTATCCAAGGGGTGGAGACCCTGCAACAGATCTGGGTGTGTAGGTTGGGATTTATGTGATGTGAGTGGAGTGCTGTGCATCTGGAAGGGTGAGTTAGTTGGAACCAGTGTGGAGAAGCTGAAAGGTGTGATGTTGCCATGGCAATTGGAAATGAAATGGTAGAAAGTGGGCAGAATGTGCGAAGGGAGAGTCGGAGGAAGAAGAGTGAATGAGATGTGTGTCTGCTGAGCGCGGAGGGATCGGAGGAAGAGGGTGGCAGGTAGGGCCTCCACCGAGGACTGGTCTTGGCATCAGAGAGGGAGTGGTGAAGGAAGGAACAGCAGATGCTGGTTTAAACCGAAGACAGACACAAAAGTCGTCTGGTTTGTAACCCGTTCTCACCTAACACGCAACTAACAATGGCCTCTTCCTTCGTCATCGTTCAATTTTTTGCATATCTTTCATTCATCGTTCTATATCTCTACATCCACACTCTATATCTCTTGTTTCCCTTTCCCCTGACTCTCAGTCTGAAGAAGGGTCTCAACCCAAAAGGTTACCTATTCCTTTTCTCCAGAGATGCTGTCTGACCCGCTGAGTTACTCCAGTTTTTTGTGTCTATCTTCAGTGAGTGGTCTGCGGTCAGAATGGGATAATGGAGGGAAGGGGGGGTGGGTGGGGAAGAGGACAGTAGAGGAAGGAAGAGATTTCGACCTGAAACATTGATAGTTCATTCAACCCCTCCCCCACCCTCTGAGATGATGCCATTCCTCCAGCAGATGAATTTTGAAAGTAACATAATTTATTCATCAATATGTGCCAGCTTGTACCTCCTCTGAGAAAAGGTTAAACCATTTAGTTTTTACAGTTGCACGTTATATTAAGAAATGATGTAAAGATTATTAATAACTTTAGGGTGGTAGAGTTGCTGCCTTACAGCGCCAGAAACCTTGGTTGGACCCTGACCACGGGTGCTTGTCTGTACGGAGTTTGGACGTTCTCCCCGTGACCGCGTGGGTTTTCTCCGAGAGCTTTGGTCTCCTCCCACACTCCAAAGACCAACAGGTTTCTAGGTTAATTGGCTTAATGTAAATTTAAATGTCCCTGGTGTGTGTAGAATAGTGTTAGTGTGTGGGGATCGCTGGGCGGTGCAGACTCTGGGCCAAAGGGCCTGTTTCTGCGCTGTATCTCTAAACTAAACTTTTCCCTTAGACAATAAAGCTCTGATAATCCTCTGTCAAATTGTTCAGATCCCAATTGTTTTGCTTCGGCTCACCAGAGCCTCATTTGTTTGTTTATTATTGTCACGTGTACCGAGATGCAGTGAAAAGCTTTTGTTTGAGCGCTATCCAGTTTTAAAAATAGACTATACATGAATACAATCAAACCGTCCACAGTGCAAAGATAAAGGGTACAATTTAAATGCAAAGATATAACATTGAAGTCTGATAAAGTCCGATTAAAGATAGTTCAAAGGTCCTGACCTCCCATCTATCTCATTGGAGATCGGGACCACTCTCTGCCTGTGGTCTATGCAAATAGCTGTGACTGTTTCCTGTGTTCCCTTTAACTCCTGGTTCAGTGGAGCATTTATTATGCTACCACGCAATGTCTAAAACAAAATGGTGTGCAAATGGGAGTAAAATCCAATGATTGGAAAATCTGCCTATCCTGCACACTAAAATCCCACGGGAAGACACAAAATGCTGGAGTAACTCAGCGGGACAGGCAGCATCTCTGGATAGAAGGAATGGGTGACGTTTCGGGTCAAGTCCGAACAAGGGTCTTGACCTGAAATAAAGGGGAGGCCATTTAGGACTGAGGTGAGAAAAAACATTTTCACCCAGAGAGTTGTGAATTTGTGGAATTCCCTGCCACAGGGGGCAGTGGAGACCAAATCACTGGATGGATTTGAGAGAGTTAGATAGAGCTCTAGGGGCTAGTGGAATCAAGGGATATAGGGAGAAGGCAGGCACGGGTTATTGATTGGGGACAATCAGCCATGATCACAATGAATGGCGGTGCTGGCTCGAAGGGCCGAATGGCCTCCTTCTGCACCTATTTTCTATGTTTCTACATCACCCATTCCTTCTCTCCAGAGATGCTGCCTGTCCTGCTGAGTTACTCTTGCATTTTGTGTTTATCTTCGGTGTAAACTGGCAACTGCAGTTCCTTCCTACACAAAATCCCATGGGTGTTGGCTTTGGGGAAACTCAAATGATATAAACTGGCAGTATTGTTACATTGAGATTCTATTGTATTTTATTGCGATAATAATCACTTGATTACACAGCTTAAACAGAAATGTCTTTCACCAATCAAAAGTGACATTTAATAAAATATAATTGTGCAGTGTAAACCACAAACAAATATTTCATCCACTATTTTCTATTGTTAACAGGCAGATGTGAATAATTTGAAGAACTTCCTTTCCGCTTTAAGGCTGGCTCACCGAGGTAGTGAAATAGACAGTATACCGTTGTCAAGCCTTGCTCCTGCCAAAACCTCTGAGATTGAAAAACCAAAAGCCAAAATGGTAATAACATCCAGGAAGGATTATCCCCTGACCACAAATTTCCCTTACTCTCTTGAGTTGCTGCAGGTGTCCTACTGCAGACTGACGCGTGTGGATATGCGTATGCTCTGCCTACGAAGACTACGGAAGCTGGACCTCAGTAACAACCACATACGTAAACTTCCAGCCACTATTGGGGACCTGGCTTGCCTATCTGAGCTGATTTTGCACAATAACTACTTGGAAATATTCAGCGTTGGATTGTGTAATTCCACATTGCAGAAATCTCTGAAGTTTTTGGACCTCAGCCACAACCGATTACGCGCTCTCCCTCTTCAGTTCTGTCAACTGCAAGAACTGGTTCACCTAAAGCTTGATGACAATGAGTTACTCGGGCTTCCTTCCAAGATCGGACAGCTAACCAAACTGCGATTCCTTACAGCAGCACGCAACAAGTTGCCTTACCTCCCGTGCGATTTCCAACTGCTGTGCCTTGAGAATGTGGATCTATTTGGAAACCTATTTGACCACCCCAACCCTCTGCTTCCGACTATTCATTTACAGATTCCAATGACTCTCTTAGAGGTTGCAGCAAGAGCAACAATAAATTACAGGTATATTTTCACACTGTTTCAAATTACAATGATTACTAATGCATCTCCCATTAGTTTAGGAGCAACACCAGTTGGTTTTAAGTCAATAGGTAGTACAATATCAATGTGATTCCCTTGGGCTTAGCCAAGAACGGAATTTGAACACACAGGCAATATTGCAGTGCTCTGGGAAAACATCAAACAATGGATAAATTAGTTTTGTTTCCAACTGTTCTGTACTATTGAACTTTGGTCAAATGATTCACAAATTTCCACAAATTCTCTGCAGTTTGATTCGACGCATATATTTATTTGGTTATCCAGTAAGCCGCCTTAATGATAAATCCTCAGAAATACTCTGTGGAATAGTTTAGTTTATTATTATTGTTGTCACATGTACCGAGGTACAGTGAAAAGCTTTTTGTTGCGCTTTCCAGCAAAAAGACTATACACGATTACAATCAAGCCATTCACAGTACATATATTGGGATAAAGGGAATAATGTCTAGTGCAAGTTAAAGTCCGATGAAAGATTATATGCCCAACAAATGCAAGTTAGCAAAAAGAAAAGAAAATCCAAAGCAATCGATGAGCTGACCATCAATCCAACTTTGAATGTAGGAGGGAACTGCAGGTGCTGGTTTACGCCAAAGATAGACACAAAATGCTGGAGTAACTTAGAGGGGCAGGCAGCATCTCTGGAGAGAAGGAATGGGTGACGGAAGACACCGAGATATGGATGGGTGAAGTGTGTAAACGGGAGATCTTTGATCTTTGTCCCCATTGATCTCTAATTTTCACACCGTGTCTCCCTCTCCCCTCACTCTCAGTCTGAAGCAGGGTCTCGACCCGAAACGTCACCCATTCCTTCTATCCAGAGATGCTGCCTGTCCCGCTGAGTTACTCCAGCAGTTTGTGCCTACATTTTCAGCTACAGCCTAATGACATTGATATGAAAGAGATTAACTTGAAAGTTTGGAGAAACATAGATCCAAATACACTGCTTGGATGAGAGGCTGATCTTCAAATGACACTCCGATGTCTCAAAAGAATTTGTGCTTTTAAAACAAGACATAGATGTGAAAATTTACTGCATTTACTTACTAATCCGTCAGTGTTCTGCATTTTACTATGTTAAATCTAATTTTATGCAGGATCAAATGTCTTAAATTTGCTTTATCAATTATTTCCATCACCTAAATGGTTGTGTTTGATTTCCGTCTTGTATGTTGGTCAGGCTCTTTCTGCTTTAACTGATTACGTGTTTTTCCCCCCCCCCCCCCCCCTTTTTTTGTAAAGACTTGCTTATGGACCACACATCATTCCAGCTCACTTGTGTCAAGATCTGGACTTGATCAAAACGTGCCCTTGCCGAAGACCTTGCCTGGACTCTTTCATTCAAGTCGTTGTCAATCTGAACTTGCACCAGGTCTCCCACACGGTCGTCCTGGTGGATAACATGGGCAGCACGGAGGCCCCCATTGTCTGCTACTTCTGTTCACTAACTTGTTACTCTGAGTTCCTTGATAAGTACCATCAACGCAACAGATAATCAAGCTGCGTGGTAGGCTGTGGGATATTTGGCCATTGTGTAACGACTTCAAGTGATGCGCAGACACCACAATCAATGTTCACGTTGGCAAGTTTATCCAGCATTGGTGCTTACTCCTTTAGTGGCCAAACAAAATGTACACTCTAAGAACACTGTAATTTGGGACTACACATCAGTATTGAGTCTTTTTGGAACAAAGCCTTTAACTGGAAAAGGTTTACATTTTAAGCATAATATGATGTTTAGCACTTTTGCTACCATATTTTGTACTCTTTCGATAATTTTTTGATAGGAGAACTTGCATTAGTTAACATAGTAATTTAAGTGGGCCTTGAGACTAGACTACATTTACAGTTTATAAAATAAATTGGCACAGCAGTATTCTGTGTATATAGAATGCTGGCTGCCCATTTCATATAGCAACACTTAAGCCTGAAATATGCATATCTTTTTTATTGAGAAGACTAACGTATAAAGGAATTTGTTCCATTGTGTGGCATTTTCATTTATATTTAATAAAAAAAAATTGTTATTGTGTTCACTAAAATTGTCAAAGCAGTATGTTAAAATATATGTTCTTGGAAATTGTATTTTTTTTTAAAACAATTTTGTCTTTCACGTTTGTTTTTAGAATCTACTGTTCTTTAGCGACACCCAATTTCAAGACCATTTCATGGTAGGCTGATCCAATGGCGCAGTGGTAGAGATACTGCCTCGCAGTGTCAGAGACCTGGGTCCGATCATGACCTTGGGCGCTGTCTGCACAGTTTGTATGTTCTCCCTGTGACTGTGGGTTTCCTCCAGGTGCTCCGGTTTCCTCCAACATCCCAAAGACGTGCAGGTTTCTAGGTTCATTGACTTCTGTAAATTACCTCTAATGTGTAAAATGAGAAAGTGGGATAATGTGGAACTTATATGAGGGTGATCAAAGGTCGGCCTGTTTCTATGCTGTATCTCAAAATAAAGTAAGATGCATAGAAACATAGAAAACAGGAGCAGGAGGAGGCCATTCGGCCCTTCGAGCCAGCACCGCCATTCATTGTGATCCTGGCTGATTGTCCCCTATCAATAACCCGTGCCTGCCTTCTCCCCATATCCCTTGACTCCACTAACCCCTAGAGCTCTATCTAAATCTCTCTTAAATCCATCCAGTGACTTGGCCTCCACTGTCCTCTGTGGCAGGGAATTCCATAAATTCACAACTCCCGGGGTGAAAAGGTTTTTTCTCACCTCGGTCTTAAATGACCGCCCCTTTATTCTAAGACTGTGGCCCCCTGGTTCTGGACTCGCCCAACATTGGGAACATTTTTCCTGCATCTATCTTGCCCAGTTCTTTTATAATTTTATATGTTTCTATAAGACTCGCCCTCATCCTTTTAAACTCCAGTGAATACAAGCCTAATCTTTTCAATCCTTCCTCATATGACAGTCTAGCCGTCCCAGGGATAAATCTCGTGAACCTACGCTGCACTGCCTCAATCACAAGGATGCCCTTCCTCAAATTAGGAGACCAAAACTGTACACAATACTCCAGATGTGGTCTCACCAGAGCCCTATACAACTGCAGAAGAAATTGAATTTCTGCATAGGATTCATTGACCTGGTGATATGGGTTCAGAAATGGTTTGCTGATGGAAGGCAGGGGTGTGGTGGAAGGACAATATTGAGGCTAGAGGTCTTCTACATAAATGTTGATATAGTTAGTAGGTAAATAAGATCAAATAAACTTTAATGTCCTACAACTTTAGGCTGCGCACGCCATACGTAAGAAGGAAGAAGAAGATAGTAGGTTTGCAGTTGACACCATGATTGCTGGGGTTGTGGACTGTAAGGAAGGTTGTCAAATTGCACAGTGGGATGTGGATTAGTTACATATATGAGCAGAGAAATGGCACATGGAGTTTAATTTGAGCAAGTGTGACCACTTTAGCAGGTCAAAGGTAAGCAGAAGGTATATGGTTGTTGGAAAGACCCTTAATGTTAATGTGCAGAGGGATCTCGGGGTCCAGGTCCATAACTCTTGAAAGTGGCAACACAAGTAGATAGAGTATTAAATAAAGTATATGTAATGCTTGCCCTCGTAGTCAGACCATTGAATATAAGAGTTAGGAAGTTGTGTTGCAGCTTTATAGAGCTTTCGATAGTCCGCATTTGGAGTATTGTGTGCAATTCTGGTCGCATCATTACAGGAAGGATGTGGAGGCTTTTAGGAGGGTGCAGAAGCATCTAGCAGGTATTAGCTATAACAAGAGGTTGGAATGCTGGCGGCTGCGGTGAGTGTGATAGACGTACATCAAATTATGGGAGATGGACTGTCAACCTTTTTTCACAAGGTGGAAATATCAAAGACTAGAGGCCATAGCTTTAAGGTGCAAGGACAAAGTTTAAAGAAGGTGTGTGGGGCAATTTATTTTACAGTGATAGAAGCCTGGAACATGGTGTGAAAGCTAGTGGTGGAGGCTGACATAGCGGCTTTAAAAAAAAAAACATAGATAGGCACTTGGATATGGAGGATATGATCATGTGCAGACAGGGGAGACTGATTTATCCTGGCATCATGCTCGGCTTGGTCATTGTGAGCTTTAGGCCCTCTTCCTGTGCTCTGACCTAAAACATTCTGTATTTTCCAGTTCAAAGGCACTTGTGGTTAAGCTTTGGTTGTATTAAGGAGTGTGTGTGAGTCCTTCCTCTTTTGCAATGACTGTTTTGCCCAGATCCTGGGTGAGCGATTTTTAATCATGGATCACAAAACCAAGCGGCCACTTTGTGTCAAAAAACATAAAATTATTTATGACAATTTGCATATTTAATTGATCAAATTTGGTGGGGAAAGAAATAATTTGGCCCAGTTTGGTCTAGATCGAAGGCAACTGCCTAATTCTGAGCTCAATAAAATGTAATGCATCGGATAATTTGCAATGAACCACAAATACAAAGGCATGATCTATAGCCTTAGTTTTAAGGAGCATCTTGAAGAAAGAAAGAGGTAACGGGATTTACAAACACGGATGATAAATTTTAAAATCAAGGAATTGTGTAACTAAGAACCAGTGCAAGTCAACGAGCAAAGAGATGATGGATGAATGAAACGTACACATTGGCAGGAAAGCCATGAATGACCGCCAGGTTGTGAAGGGCAGCGACACCTGCGTTGGATTTGTCAATTGACCAAAGCGTAACATTTCACAGGAAGTCTTGGTGGTGGCAGGTGCACACCACTGGTGAACAGTACACCACACCAGGTAACCACACTCTAGCTCCTCACCTGTAAAGGTGGATAGAGGAAATTCCAATCTTGGCATTTGTTACCTACTTGGCCAAAATGGTATAGAGAGATTGTGCTGAATATACAAGTTTTATGTAAAAGTGTCTTGAGATAAAAGGATGATACGAAGTGTCAGCATGGACATGAAAAATGTGCACAGGTGCTTGGTATTTACTTCAGATCATTTATTTATAGACCTGATATACACCCTAATTTGATATTTGAAACCAAGTCAGACATCCAACTGAAAGGAAAAAGGTTTAGTTCAAGAGAGATTTATGATCACATGCACCAACTGGTACAGTGAGATTTGAATTACCATACAGCCATACGAATAAAAAAAACACAATACCCGATAGAATTTAACATGAGCATCCCCGCACAGCGGAATCAACATTTTCCCTGTGAGGGAAGGCAATAAAGTTCGGTCCTTTATCTTAAATTGGTAGACAATTATTAGTTAAGCCCCTGTCCTACTGTATGAGGTAATTCCAGAGTTCTCCCAAGTTTCCCCTGATTCGAACTCGGTGAATTACAGTAATGGCCGTTCGTGGGTACTCTGGGCTCTCGTGTTGAAAAATCTTCACGAGTTTACCGCGTTTCCCGGGTACCTGCCGTTAGCGTTACGAGCTGCTAAGAGACGTCCCGAGCTCCGACGTTCCCGGTAGGTACATTCTGCGTACTTACCACGAGTCCGATTTTTTTAAAAATCGGGAGTACCCTTGAATTACCTCGCACAGTGGGACAGGGGCTTTATAAAAGCACCTGCAAATAATTTAAGCTTCAAAGGTAAAAGCTAATTTGTCTACCTTTTTATCCAATCGTTTTCTACAATTGCATAATCATTCTGGTCATAGCTCCATCAGCAGCATTTAGTATATTTTTCAATATATGTGAAGCCCTCCGTTTCCTATGAGTAGATAGGTAGGATTATTTAAAGAGTTACAATTTAGAATAAAAACTGCTGAGAATATTCATCAGTAACATCCAAGGACAGAGGAATGTTTCAGATCAATCAGATCAAGAATGGAAACCAGTCCTTAGTTATAGAGAAAAATGACAGAGGTGCAAATATAAAAAGGAAAGCGTATGAAAAAAGACGAGACATTGCAGCTACTGGAATCTGGAGCAAAACGGATTCATTCTGAAGAAGAAACGTCACCTATCCATGTTATAGACAATATGTGCAGGAATAGGCCATTTGGCCCTTTGAGCCAGCACCGCCATTCAATGTGATGGCTGATCATCTACAATCAGTAAACCGTTCCTGCCTTTTCCCCATATCCTCTGACCCCGCTATCTTTGAGCCCTATCTAGCTCTCTCTTGAAAGTAATCAGAGAAGCGGCCTCCATCGCCCTCTGAGGCAGAGAATTCCACAGACTCACAACTCTGTGGAAAAATTTCAATTCAATTTTTAATTGTCATTGTGCAGTGTACAATACAGAGACAACAAAATGCAGTTGGTATCTCCGAAGGGCGAACTTACGAATGAACAAGTAATTGCACAGTAGTATGAGTTAATATAAATCTATACATATAGTGTCTGGGGGGGGGGGGGGGGAGGGGTGGAGACAGGCAGTCATTGAGGTGCAGCGTTGAGAGTGTGACAGCCGCAGGGAAGAAGCTGTTCTTGAGCCTGCTGGTACGGCAGCGGAGGGACCTGTAACGTCTCCCGGATGGAAGGAGGGTAAACAGTCTATGGTTGGGGTGTGAGCTTGTCTCCGTTCTAAAAGTGTTTCCTTGTCTCTGTTCTAAATGGCTTACCCCTTATTCTTAAACTGTGGCCCCTGGTTCTGTATTCCCCCAACATCGGGAACATGTTTCCTGCCTCTAGCGTGTCCAAACCTTCAATAATCTATGTTTCAATAAGATCCCCTCTCATCCTTCTAAATTACAGAGTATACAGGCCCAGCCACTCCACTCTCTCAGCATATGACAGTCCCGCCATCCCGGGAATTAACCTTGTGAACCTACGCTGCACTCCCTCAATAACAAGAATGTCCTTCCTCAAATTTGGGGGCCAAATCTGCACACAATACTCCAGTATCACTAGGGCTCTGTACAACTGAAGAAGGACCTCTTTGCTCCTATACTCAACTCCTCTTGTTATGAAGGCCAACATGCCATTCACTTTCTTTACTGCCTGCTGCACCTGCATGCTTACTTTAATTGACTGATCATGAACAAGGACCCCCAGATCCCATTGTACTTCCCCTTTTCCCAACTTTAGATAATAATGTCTTCCTGTTTTTGCTACCAAAGTGGATAACCACATTTATCCACATTATATTGCATCTGCCCACTCATTCAACATGTCCAAGTCACTCTGCATTCTCATAGCATCCTCCTCACAGTTCACACTGCCACCCAGCCTTGTGTCATCTGCAAATTTGCTAATGTTACTTTGAATCCCTTCATCTAAATTATTGATGTATATTGTAAATAGCCGCTGTCCCAGCACCGTACCCTACTAGTTACTGCCTGCCATTCTGAAAGGAACCAGTTAATCCCTACTCTTTGATTCCTGTCTGCCAACCAATTTTCTATCGATGTCAGCACTCATACCACTAATATCCTATGTGGGACCTTATCAAATGTTTTTTGAAAGTCCAGGTACACTACATCCACTGGCTCTCCCTTGTCCATTTTCCGAGTTACATCCTCAAAAAATTCCAGAAGATTAGTCAACCATGATTTCGCCATTGTAAATCCATGCTGACTCGGACTGATCCTGTTACTGCTATCCAAAAGTGCCGCTATTTCATCTTTTATGATTGACTCCAGCATCTTCCCACCACTGATGTCTGACTAACTGGTCTATAATTCCCTGTTTTCTCTCTCCCGCCTTTCTTAAAAAGTGGGATAAACGTAGCTACCCTCCAACCCACAGGAACTGATCCTGAGTCTATAGAACATTGGAAAATGATCACCACAATCTCTAGAGCCACTTCCTTAAGTAGCCTGGGATGCAGACCATCAGGTCCTGGGGATTTCTCCAGCTGATTGGCCCACTGACTTACTCCAACAATGGACCCGCATCCGCTACAACCCGTCCCCTTATACCGGACCCAACAGTTACTTAGACACTTTGAGTCTTCACAGTCCGGATTAAGGGGAGCGGGTCAAGCAGCGGCTCTGGGGAACATGACTGGCTGACGTTTCTCCCTCAGTCTGGTCCTCCAGACTTTATCCAGCAGATTTGTTCTGAAGTAGGGTCTCGAAACGAAACGTCACCCATTCCTTCCCTCCAGCTGAGTTACTCCAGCATTTTGTGTCTTATCTTCGGTTTAAACCAGCATCTGCAGTACCACCAGGGGTGCCGGGGAGATGGCAGCCCTGCCGGCAGTCTGTTCGCTTTTTTCATCTTTTTGTTGTTTTTAGCGTTTGTTGAGTTTGTTTTGATGTACTTCGGTTTGTTTTGTGTGGGGTGAGGGGATTGGGGGAAACTTTTTTTCGGGTTCCTACCTTCCAGGAGATGTGATCAATTTTCGGATCACATTCTCCGGGCTCTGCGGCCTACCATCGATGGGGCTGGAGGCCTCCTCGGACAGTCGTCAGCCCCACCGCGGGGTATGGACTTAACATCAGAGCGGATCCCTTGCCTGGGATCACTCCCACTGCGACTACCGTGGACTTACCATCAAGAGCTGACATTCCCCCGATGCAGGAGCTGAACGCCTCGACGCGGAGGGCCCGAACGCTGCTGGCTACGGGAGTCAAGATCATCCCGTCAACGGGGGCTGGAGGTCCACGACCGAGGAAGGACTTGAACTTTATTTCACCTTCCATCACAGTGAGGAATGTGTCGGAGTCACTGTGGTGGATGTTCATGTTAACATGTGTTTTTGAGTGATTTGTTGCTTTTAATTGTATGACTGAGCTGGCCGATGAAGTTCCTCGTCATGTTGTAAAACATACTTGGCGAATAAAGTGTGATTCTGATTCTGATCTTTCCAGCACATGAAGGGGGGGGCGTGTCCGGTGGCGGCAATGACGTGTACGGGTGGGGGGGGGGGGCGTGATCCGCCATGAGCCTTCTGCCCGGTGATTGGATGCGCTGTGCGAGGGGGCGGGCCGTGCGTGCCGGAAACCTCGGCGGGCTGATCAATCAGGAGGCGCCTCGTGTGGAACGGCGGGGCATGGGGGAAGCGGCTACGCGCGCGCTCACTCGCTCGCGGACAGCGGGAGCGCGCGCTGTGGGAGACGGTTGGCGAGGAGTGAGAGCGCGCGTGCGCGCCCTTTGCTGTGGACGACAGTTGGTGAGGAGTGAGAGCGCGCGCGCGCGCTTTGCTGTGGACGACAGTTGGTGAGGAGTGAGAGCGCGCGCGCTTTGCTGTGGACGACAGTTGGTGAGGAGTGAGAGCGCGCGCGCGCGCTTTGCTGTGGACGACAGTTGGTGAGGAGTGAGAGCGCGCGCGCGCTTTGCTGTGGACGACAGTTGGTGAGGAGTGAGAGCGCGCGCGCTTTGCTGTGGACGACAGTTGGTGAGGAGTGAGAGGAGAGAGCGGAGGCGGCTGAAGCTGAAGCGCGGTAGGTGAGAGCGGGGCTTCCCCGGGTCTGGGCAGCGGGCCTCGGGCGGCCGGTTGGTTGCGGGGCCCGACTCCGACCCCGCCGCCGCCACCGCCACCGCCACCACCACTGCCATGAGGCTCCGCGTGTACAAGAGGAAGGTGCTGCTGCTGGCCCTGGTCGTGCTGGTGGCCGCCTGCGCCCTGTGGACGGGCGGCCGCCAGAGGAAGGCCGAGGCAGTGGTGCGGGAGGCGGCGGCGACGGTGCGGCCGGGGCAGGGGCCGGGGCCGGGGCCGGCGGTGAACGAGTCGCGGGCGGACGTCCCCGGCAGCCCGGGCCCCGACAACCGCACGCTGACCTACCGGGCGCTGGTCTACCAGCTCAACTTCGACCAGGTGGTGAGGAACGGCCTGGGGTCAGTGCCGGGGACGCGGGCCGCCGCTGCCACCGCCGCTGTCGGCTATGACCTGGTGATGGTGGTCCAGGTGCACGACCGGCCCGAGCACCTGCAGCTGCTGGTGGAGTCACTGCGCCGGGCCCGCGGCCTGCAGCGTCTGCTCCTCGTCTTCAGCCACGACCTGTGGTCGCCCCGCATCAACCGCATCGTGGACGGCGTCGACTTCTGCTCCGTGCTGCAGATCTTCTTCCCCTTCAGCCTGCAGCTCTACCCCGGGGAGTTCCCGGGGCACGACCCCCGCGACTGCCCGCGGGATGTGGGCCGGCCCGCCGCCGTGCAGATGGGCTGCAACAACGCCCAGTACCCCGACTCCTTCGGCCACTACCGGGAGGCGCACTTCTGCCAGACCAAGCACCACTGGTGGTGGAAGCTGCACTTCGTCTGGGACAAAGTTAAGGCCTTGCAGGATTACAAGGGCTTGGTGCTCTTCATTGAGGAGGACCACTACCTCGCGCCCGACTTTTACCACGTCCTCAAAGCCATGTGGAGCTTGAAGACTGAAAACTGTCCTGACTGCGACATACTGTCCCTTGGCACATACGCGCGGGTTGGTGATTACGGAGACAAATCAAATAAAGTTGAAGTGAAAACATGGCGATCGACAGAGCATAACATGGGCATGGCCATGGACAGGGCGACTTACCAGAAACTGATAGAATGCACAGATGCTTTCTGCAAATACGATGACTATAACTGGGATTGGACACTACAGCACCTAACAGTATCGTGTTTGCCTCGATATTGGAAGGTGATGGTTTGTGAAGCTCCTCGGATTTTCCACTCTGGTGATTGTGGTATGCATCACAAGAAAGCTTGCGCACCCTCTGTTGAAATTTCGAAAATAGACAGAATTCTAAGTAATAATGCACAGCATTTGTTCCCAGAAACAATGACAATAAGCAAAGTCTATCCATTGGGTGCAATCACTCCACATGTGAAAAATGGAGGTTGGGGGGACATAAGGGACCATGAACTTTGTGCAAGTTATCGTCGGTTGCAGTAATTATGTGATACATTTTATGCCATATCATGTTTATGATAGTTTAGTTTTCCCCTGTTACAAAATCAAACTATGGTGTGATGCAATCTTTGGATTTCAATCATAAGTGGCTGCTCCTATGGCTCAAATTTAAAATACAATTGAAGGTTGTGGGCTGGGGGTCCTAGGCTTGGCCTAACTTGAGTTAATTTGTCCCAACCAAGGTTGCAGTGGGGGATATTACAATTGGGATTCATCATCCTTTGGTATACTTTTGATCAGTGTCAGCAACGATACAAGAGAGCAGAATTGTTGAAGCCTGAAACATTCTGGTCCCCATGCCAATGTAGCTTTTTGGCACTTGCCATTACCATTGGAGGATAAGAATAAAGTGCTGGAGGAATGCAGGTCAATGCCTTTACAAAAGAAGCTGGAAAGGGAATGTTTTTTATTTGCTTTTTAAAGACCATAAGCCCTTTTAGCAAGAGTTACCATTCTTTGTATTGCTCCTTGAACCTATTGTATGTGTTCTGGTGATTGAAGAGGAGGGAAAGCAACTACCATATTTCCTGGCAATGAAGACACTTTAAACCTAAAATAAGGCCCGAAAATTTACCTGCGTCTTGGAGGCCGAAGGTTAGATTGTTAGCCCAACTTGGCTGGGCCAGCGGTAAAGTTGCGGAGTGGCAGGAGTGTTAAGAAGGAGGGGGTCGGGGATCATCCCAGCAAATCACTCAGTAGCTTGGGTGTCTACGAGCACCCACTGGGACCGGACAGCAGAACCGGCCGCCACCTCAGCACCTTCTGCCAGCCACAGTGTCCTTCGGCACAAGCGCAACTGGTGGAGGTGGTGGTTGGCGGGTCACTACTGGGCGGAAGGCTGGCTGCTCCGTCCCAGGCTCTCTCTCTCTCTCCCCGCTATGTGATCTCCCTGAGCCAAGAAGTCCCCGTCCCTCAGACCTGAACTGCATAGCGCATTGTGGGGCAGGCGAAGATGGAGGATTCCTGGTCCTCATTGCAAAGGAGTTTCACATCTTCCTTTCTACTGACTAAACCAAACCCTTGATCCTGTCCCGCCAGCCTTTTTTCACAATTTAGTAACTCCAAATGGGGGTGCGACTTCACGCAGGTGCGTCTTCATTGCCTGGAAATACGCTATATGATGACAAAGAAGTCAAATGCTTTAAAGGTTATTTTTCTTTATTTTGGGTTACTTTACAAGTGATGCTTACAAACCCAGCATTGTCACTGCTGTTTAGTGTCTTTGTATTTTTTTTTAAACATGCCTTAATGTGTGGTATAAGTGGTGAGATTATCATAAATTTATCACCCAGGCTACTTCTGCTGCAAGTGCTGAACTGCAACTGGAAGTGCTTTTATTGTGCAGTTCAAAGTGCTTCCCCCACAAAACACCCAGTGATCCAAGAGCAGAATCTGCAGGTTTAGGTTTAAACCATGCAAAGATGGAAACAGATGAAGATTTAAACAGTTCCTGAAGTTATAGTAAAGAGTAAACACCCAAAGAATGGCTATGTGAAAATGTCACTATATTGACATCTTGGCGACGGAACTGTTCAGTTCTTTAAATGTCAAATCTGTAAATATTACTGCAGTGCAATGTTTTTGTTTGTATGTTGGCAACTGTGTCCAAAATAACCAGCATGCCTTTTCCTTGTGATTACATTTAATAGGGTTCATCTGACTTGACAGGTGTTGCTTCATGCCAGTTTGAGACACTGCTGCTCCTCTGAAACGGCACTCTTTAAAAGATAAATGCCTTGGTTGGTTTTTTTTTGTAATTCATTGTACAGCCTCCTAAAATAAAAGGAAAATCCCATTCTTTTTGTGAACTGAAGAGATGGTTACTCAAAAAGAAGAGATACTCAAAATAGTTCTAAAGTGTATTTATACTTCAATTGTTTCAAATTGTATCACTTTTTTCAAGGAATTAATTTGACTTCCCTATACATTAATCACTTTTATAAAACCTGCTTTTTATTTTTTTTAGAAGGTAGTAGGATAGACGTGAAGAGAATTGTGATGGATCCTGATTGACTATTGTTGCCATGCACATCTATTTTCCACTAACTATATTTAGCAAACTTTCACATTAGAATTAAACCTTCTGAAAAATTAAGAATCAGGTCTTTCCCCCACCTGCCCCCCATGGCAATGATTTATCTGTCCTTTCCTTAAAAGTTGTGCCTCACTGGGAACACCACTGGAAGAATCCACTAACTATTGTCACCTTAGTAGACAAATCTAAGCAGTGCTAAATTCGACTTTATCTCCAGGGTAAATACAGACATTTTGGTGAATGATCCTTCCCACACTAACAATTGCTCTTCTTCCAGCATAGTTGTGCCCCAAATCCAAACTCTCCTCTCAATTCTCTGCAATTCCAGTATTACATGAGGTCATAAGGAATAGGTGTAGCATTAGGCCATTCGGACAATCGAGTCTACTCCGCCATTCAATCATGGCTGATCTATCTCAGCCAACTGACCCCATTCTCCGGCCTTCTCCCAATAACCCCTGACACCTGTACTAATCAATAATCTATTAATCTCTGCCGTAAAAATATCCACATACTTGGCCTCCACGGCCTTCTGTGGCAAAGAATTGCACAGATTCATCACCCTCTGACTAAAGAAATTCCTCCTCATCTTCCTGAAAGAACGTCCTTTAATTCTGAGGTTATGACTTCTAGACTCTCCCACTAGTGGAGACGCCCTCTCCACATCCAAGCCTTTCACTGTTCTGTATGTTTCAAGGATGTCCCCCCTCCCCCCCTCCCCTCATTCTTCTATACTCCAGCAAGTACAGGCCCAGTGCCGACAAACGTTCATCACAGGTTAACCTACTCATTCCTGGGATCATTCTTGTAAACCTCTGGACCCTCTCCAGAACCATCAGATCCTTCCTCAGATATGGTGCCCAAAATTGCTTACAATATTCCAAATGCGGCCTTACCAGCGCCTCATAGAGCCTCAGCATGACATCCCTGTTTTTGTATACAAGCCCTCTTGAAATAAATGCTAGTATTGAGTTTGCTTTATTTACTACCGATTCGATTTGCAGATTAACTTTTTGGGAATCGTGCACCAGCACTCCCAAGTCCCTTTGCACCTCCGATTTCTGGATTCTCAGCCCATTTAGAAAATAGTCTTATGTCTTTATTCCTACTACCAAAATGCTTGACTCCACACTTTGCTACACTATATTCCATCTGCCCATTCTCCCAACCTGTCCAAGTCCTTCTGGCAGCCAACCAGAAAAAGCCCCCTTTATTGCCACTCTTCTGCCATCCAGCCAACCTGCTATCCATGCTAGTATCTGCTCTTTGATACGATGGGCTCTCATCTTCCTTAGCAGCCTCACGTGTGGCACCTTATGAAAGGGTTTCTGAAAATCTAAGTAAACAACATCTACTTCCTCCATTGTCTCTTGCTATTTACTTCCTCAAAGAATTCCAGCAAATTTGTCAAGCAAGACCTCCCCTTCACAAAGCCATGGTGACTTTGGCCTGTTTTACCATGAATTTCTAAGTACTCGACATTCTGGCAGGCAGGTTTACACGGGTGGGTTTAAACTAAACAGTGGGGAAGTGGAGTCAATAACGTGGAAGCGTATGCGTACAGTTAACGGGAAAGAGTGTAGGAAAGGTCACATTTAAACCAACGGCAGGGGGATGTGAACCAATGCAAGGAGACGGGAATGCGAAAGGAGGACAGAAGCAAAAGGTAGAAGGGAAATAAGAAAAACAAACCTGAAAGCTTTGTGCCTTAATGCGAGGAGCATTTGAAATAAGGTGGATGAATTGAAGGTGCAGTTAGTAGTTAAGGAATATGATATAGTTAGAGTTACAGAGACATGGTTCCAGGGTGACCAAGGCTGGGAGCTAAACATGCAGGGGTATTCAATATTCAGGAAGGATAGACAGAAAGGAAGAGGAGGTGGGGTGAATTGCTGGTTAAAGAGGAGATTAATGCAATAGCAAGGAGAGACATAAGCTTGGATGCTGTAGAATCAGTTTGGGTAAAACTGCAAAATAGCCTAGGGCAGAAAACGCTTGTTGTGTAGACCACCAAACAGTAGGGAGGTTGGGAATAGCATCAAGCAGGAAATTAGGGATGCGTGTAGCAAAGATACAGCAGTTATGGGTGACTAATCTACATATAAACTAGGCCAACCAAATTGTTAGCGCTGAGGAGGAGGATTTCCTGGAATGTATACGGGATGGTTTTCTAAGCCAATATGTAGAGGAACCGACTAGAGGGCAGGCCGTCCTAGACTGGGTATTGTGTAATGAGGAAGGATTAGTTAGTGATCTTGTTGTGCAGAGTCCCCCGGGCAACAGTGACCATAATATGGTGGAATTCTGCATTAGGATGAGAGTAACATGGTTACTTAAAGAAAGGAGACTTTGAATTGTCTGAAGAAGGGTCTCGACCCGAAACGTCGCCTATCTCCTTCGCTCCTTAGATGCTGCTGCACCCGCTGAGTTTCTCCAGCTTTTTGTGTAACCCAAGGAGACTTTGAAGGTATGAGACGGGAATTAGATAGGATAGATTGGCAAATTATACTTAAAATGTTGACGGTGGAGATGCAATGGCAAAGATTTAAAGATATTACGGATGAACTCAATTGTTCATCCCTGTCTGGCGTAAAAATAAAACGGGAAAGGCGGCTCAACCGTGGCTAAGGAGGGAAATCAAAGGTGGTATTAAATCCAGGGAAGAGTATTATAAATTGGCCAGAGGAAGCAGCAAACCGGAGGACTGGGAGAAATTTAGAAGAGAACAACAGAGGAGAACAAAGGGGTTCATTAAGATGGCAAAATAGAGCTTGAAAGAAAGCTTGCGGGGAATATAAAAACTGACTCTAAAAGCTTCTTTAGATATGTAAAAAGGAAAAGATTAGTGAAGACAAATGTAGGTCCCTTACAATCAGAGACAGGTGAATTTATAATGGGGAAACCAGGAAATGGCAGAACAGTTAAATGAGTACTTTGGTTCTGTCTTCACTAAGTAATAATCAATCTCCCAGAAATACTAGGGGACTGATGATCTAATGGGAAGGAGGAACCGAAGAGAATCCACAGATAAATCCCCAGGGCCTGCATCCCAGAGTACTTAAGGTGGTGGTCCTAGAAATTGTGGATGCATTGGTGATCATTTTCCAATGTTCTCTTGACTCTGGATCAGCTCTTGTGGACTGGAGAGTAGCCAATATAACTCCACTTTTTAAGAAAGGAGGGAGAGAGAAAACTGAATTATAGACCAGTTAGCCTTACATTGGAAGTGGGGAAGATGCTTGAGTCGATTGTTAAAGATCGGTCAAAGTCAGCATGGATTTATGAAGGGGAAATCATGCTTGACTAATCTTCTGGAATTTTTTGAGGATGTAACAAGAAGAGTGGATAAAGGAGAGCCAGTGGATGTGGTGTATCTGGCCTTCCAAAAAGCCTTTGACAAGGTCCCACACAAGAGATTAGTGTGCAGAATTAGAGCACATGGTATTGGGGGTAGGGTATTGACATGGTTAGAGAACTGGCTGGCATGCAGAGACTTGTGGGGTGCCGCAAGGCTCAGTGCTGGGACCCCAGTTATTTGATATATATTTTAAGGATTTAGACGAGGGAATTAAATGTGACATCTCCAAGTTTGCAGATGACACAAAGCTGGGTAGCAGTGTGAGCTGTGATGAGAATGCTATGAGGCTGCAGGGCGACTTGGATAGGTTGGGCGAGTGGGATTGTGAGTATGCATGGCAGATGCAGTATAATGTGGATAAATGTGAGGTTATCCACTTTGGAGGCAAGTACAGGAAGGCAGATTATTATCTGAATGGTGTCAAATTAGGAAAAGGGGAGGTGCAACCAAATTCAGACTAACCAGCCTATAGTTCCCACTATTCTGCCTTGCTCCCTTTTTGTGCAGCGGGGTAATATGGGCAATTTTCCAATCATCCGGGACCACTCCTAATGGAACAGGCAGCATCTCTGGAGAGGAGTGGGTGATGTTTCGGGTCGAGACCCTTCTTCAGACTGAGTCAGGGGAGAGGGAATCTAGAGATATGGGTGAGGTGTGAAAGTGACAGATCAAAGCAGCAAATAACCAAGGGAATGTAGAATGGCTCAATGTTAGCTGAGGAAAAGGTGACAACGAGGCATACCATCAGTAAAATTAATCAGGACAGTGAAACTAGTCGGAGAACTAAAGGGGGGGGGGGGGGATGGAGAGGGAAAGCAGGAGTTACTTGAAGTTAGAGAAGTCAATGTTCATAACGCTGGAGTGTAAGCTACGCGAGCTAAATATGAGGCGCTGTTCCTCTAGTTTGCATTAAGCCTCTCTCTGACAATGGAGGAGGCCCAGGCCAGAAAGGTCAGTGGGAATGGGAGGGAGAGTTAAAGTGTTCAGCAACTGTGAGATCGCATCGGCCCAGGAGGAAACTGAGGGAAGGTTTTCTGCCAAATGGGTCTCTCATGTGACCCAGTTTTGTGTGACTCAGATAGCTTTCTGCAGATTTAAGCCAAACTGCTCATCTTAAAGGGGAAGTGTACAAGAGCTGAACAAGGTAGAAATGATTCCAAAGTTATCTGGCAGTGCTGTCAGAACATGGGCAACAGCGACACCCCAACTTTTTGACACAAATAAAACCGCAGGAAATTTAGTGAAGAGGGGAGGGGTCCTCAAATCAACTGGGGGTCAGGTTTTGTTACAAACTCAGGCTGAAGCAACTGTGGGAGAAGGCAATGTACTTGTAGCATGACTATATTGGTCAACGTATTGGGGAATAAAGCAGCACAGCGTGGACACAGGCCCTTCGGCCCAACTCATCCATGTCAACCATGTTGCCCGACTGAGTCATTTGCATGTGCCTGCCCATATCCCTTTAAAACTTTCTTATCTATGTACCCGTCCAAGTGCCTTTTAAGTGTGGTCATTGTATCTGCCACTTCCTCTGGCAGCTCGTTCCACATATGTACTAGGAGAAGCCATAATTCAAGATAAAGGGTCAAACCTGGATCTGGTCTAATTCACCACAGATGCATCTGTAATATATTTCTCCTAATGCACACTCATAAAATGTAATTTGACTCTTGAGTCTATTGCTAAGTGACAAATGTATAGAATAGTTTATTTTCAATAGGAGAAACAGGATACCCTGAAATGTAAAAGTATAGTTCAAACTGTCGTCATTCCTAGCCTCTCACAAAGAAGAGTTCAGGTTTCAACAAGTAAAGTCAGGGAGATTAAACAGCTCTGCCACTAATTACCTCAGTCAGTGGAAGAAATGTTAAACAGGCAGTTGATTCATAATCACTGCATTACACAATTACATAAAATCATGACTACACCCAATAAGCCAAGCCTGCTATCTCTTCTAGGGAATGGAAACTGGTGAATGAAACAAGTATTTACTCCCCTCCTCATGTGCCTTAGAATATTGCCACACAATATTTTTCCAACAGATCATTTAATGCAGGTGCGACAGAGGTTCACCAGCGCCTCCTCCAACCTCATCTATTGCATCCGCTGCTCTAGGTGTCAGCTGCTCTACATCGGTGAGACCAAGCAGAGGCTTGGCGATCGATTCGCCCAACACCTCTGCTCAGTTCGCAATAATCAACCTGATCTCCCGGTGGCTCAGCACTTGCTCGTTCTTGCTCCGCACATCGGTAACAGAAAGCATCAAGGGGGATTCTGCAGCTCGCAAAAAATAAAAACTATAAAGGTAGTTCTGGATCTGGGATGTAGACGAATATGATTGTACTGCCTCTGCATTTTTCACCTTGCTTACATATTTTGTCATTCCATAGTTTCTGACCTGGCCCTCCAACTTACTCCTCTTGAATCATCAATTTACAACAATGCTGTGATGATAGACAACAAACGCTGGAGTAACTCAACGGGACAGGCAGCATATCTGGATAGAAGGAATGCGTGACGTTTCAGGTCGAGACCCTTCTTCAGACTGAGTCGGAGGGAGAGGGAGACAGAGTTAAGGAAGTGTAAGGTGAAAATGAGATCAAGGAAAATGTTGAATAGATCATTGTTAGATAGGAGAAGGCAACAACAAAGCAAACACGAAATGTAAACAAGGACAGTCAGACTGGTCGGAGAACTGGGATGAAGGGAGAGAGGGAGAGCAAGGGTTACTTGAAGTTAGAAGTCAGGGGCGATGCCAGTCTGTTTTTTCATTCTTTTTGTTATTTTTTTAGTGTGTTAAAAGTTTGTTTTAATGTTCTTCGGTTTATGTGGGGGGGAGAGGGGGATCAGGGACAGTTTTTCAAGTTCTTACCTTGCCGTAGATGTGATTAATTTTCATACAAACAGAAACATAGAAAATAGGTGCAGGAGGAGGCCCTTCGAGCCAGGACCGCCATTCATTGTGATCATGGCTGATTGTCCCCAATCAATAACCCGTGCCTGCCTTCTCCCCATATCCCTTGATTCCACTAGCCCCTAGAGCTCTATCTAACTCTCTCTTAAATCCATCCAGTGACTTGGCCTCCACTGCACTCTGTGGCAGGGAATTCCACAAATTCACAACTCTCTGGGTGAAAAAGTTTTTCTCACCTCAGTCTTAAATGGCTTCCCCTTTATTCTAAGACTCTGGCCCCTGGTTCTGGACTCGCCCAAGATCACATTTTCCAGCCTTCCATTGATGGAGCTGGAGCTGACTTTGAGCCCTATTGCGGAGTGCGGACATAACATCCCACCGCGGCCACCACGGACTTTACCAAGCTCGCAGTCGGGCGAGGCTAGTCGGGAGCTCCAATGTCGCGGAAGGTTCGACCACCCCGATGCGAGGTTCGATCGCCCAGCGTGGGGGAGCTGTCATTCCCCTGATGCGGGAGCTGAACACCTCGACACGGAGGGCCCGAACGCCGCCGGCTACGGGAGTCAAGATCGTCCTGTCAACTCGAGGCCCTCGACCGAGGAAGAACTAAGGAAAGGACTTGAACTTTATTTCGCCTTCCATCACAGTGAGGAATGTGTAGGAGTCGCTGTGGTGGATGTTCATGTTAATATGTGTTTTTGAGCGATTTGTTGCTTTTAATTGTATGACTGACCTGGCCGATGAAATTCCTGTTATGTTGTAAAACATGGCGAATAAAGTCTGATTCTGATTCTGATATTAAATACCGCTGGGGTGTAAGCTGCCCAAGCCAGATATGAGGTGGTGTTCCTCCAATTTGTGCTGGGCCTCACTCTGATAATGGAGGAGGCCCAGGACAGTAAGGTCAGTGTGTGGATGGGTGGTGGAGTTAAAGTGTCCAGCAACCGGGAGATCGGGTAGGTTCAGGCAGACTGAGCAGAGATGTTCAGCAAAACGATTGCCGAGTCTGCACTTGGTCTTGCCTTAAATACATTAAAAAACTGTAAATATAAGTAACTGATTTAAATTATACTGCATATATAATTCAGCAAAGGTCCCTCTAGTATGTCATTCATAATTTATTTAAGATGCTCATTCTCGGCTTTCCTAACGTAACCACTTATGCTTGAGACACTGAAAACATTCTTACTGATGCTTTAGCCAGCCATCAAATATTTCACTGCATCCCATTTCCCTTCTCGTCATCCATTTAGTAGGTAGTTTCCTGCATTACAACAGTGATCGCACTAAAGAAGTCACTTTTAAAATGGGTATTTTGCGATATCGTAGCATGAAAGGTATTTGTTATTGTAGAAAAGGAATTGCAAATGTTAGTTTACAAAAGACCCAGAAAAAGCTGGAGTAACTCAAGAGGGTCAGCATCTCTGGAGAACATAGGAACATTTCAGTTCGGGAGTCTTACTCAGTACATTAATACTTTGTTTTGCTCATCTCCCTTCTCGCTTCAGAATTTTAATCATTTAGGATCATCTTTTTTTCTGAGGTGGCTATTCCTAGATATATAAACATTTCTGGCATGCTGAGCATTACCGTTAACTAAAAATTATTAATTATATGAAAAATCTAATGGTGGGCAATTTTCTGGATGATTATGATACAAAATTTTTTTTAAATAGAAAAAAAGTAAGTGCTAGTATCAGGCTGCATTAAATGTTTAAGAAGGGACTGCAGCTGCTGGAAAAATCAAAGGTAGACAAAAATACTGGAGAAACTCAGTGGGTGAGGCAGCATCCATGGAGCGAAGGAATAGGTGACGTTTCGGGTCGAGACCTTTCTTCAGATTGATGTGGGTGTTGGGCGGGACAAAGAAAGGAAGAGGCGGAGACAGTGAGCTGTGGGAGAGCAGGGGAGAGGAAAGAGGGAGAAAGCAAGGACTACCTGAAATTGGAGAAGTCAAATGTTCATACCGCCGGGGTGCAAACTAGCCAAGTGAAATATGAGGTGCTGCTCCTCCAATTTGTGGTGGGCCTCACTCTGGACATGGTGGAGGGCCAGAACAGAAAGGTTGGATTCCGAATGGGAGGGGGAGTTGAAGTGCTGAGCCACCGGGAGATCAGGTTGGTTATTGTGGACTGAGCGGAGGTGTTGGGCGAAGCGATCGCCAAGCCTCCGCTTAGTCTCACCGATGTAGAGCAGCTGACACCTAGCAGCTGGCAGCAGCTGAATAGCGGATGCAATAGATGAGGTGCAGGTGAAACCACGTATGAAAATGTGGTTTTGGTGGAAAATGTGAAAATTTCTACCATGTGTGAAAATGCGGGTTTATTCAGTCACGCAAAGATGGAGGTGCGTGTGAGAGTTCCGGCGGGGACCAAGTACATGTGCAGACGGACCCCGAACAAGTGACGCGCAAACGACCCGCTCTGACTGCACACTGACGGACTGTATGACAATATGGTTCATCCCTCCCCCTTTCGGAGGGGACTGCAGAGGAAAAATAAAAAAAAATCAACTGTACATGGAAAAACAGTGAAATGACTCCCGCTGTTATACAGCCTGGTACTGGCCAACGCACACTTATGGAGGTAGGGGGTCATAATATGTGGCTGAGGGGCTGGTGCAGGGAGCAAGGATTTAGATTTATAGACCACTGGGATCTCTTCTGGGGTAGGGGTGACCTGTACAAAAGGGACGGATTACACCTTAACTGGAGGGGGCAGGAGGGGACATTTTGGCAGGCAGGTTTGCTAGGGCTACACGTGTGGGTTTAAGCTAAATAGTGGGGGGGAGGGATTGACAAATTGGGAGTATAAAGATGGAGTTAAAGGGGAAGTGAGTACAGGAAAAGTTACAAAAGACTCCCGAATTAATGGGATGGAAAGTTCAAAAAGGGATAAGAGAGTAAGGTCAGGGCCAATTGTGAGCGGTGTGAGAGGGGAGGTGAATACCAAAGTCAAAGTGTTGTCTATGAATGCACAAAGTATAAGAAATAAAGTGGACGAGTTTGAAGCTCAGTTAAAAATTGGCATGTATGATGTTGTGGGAATTACAGAGACATGGCTGCAAGAGGGCTAGGGCTTCTTCTTGCGTATGGCGTGCACAGCCTAAAGTTGTCGGACAACTTGTTCTATTTGATCTTATTTGATTGTGCACGCCGGGTTGATTGCATTTGTCGAAACAGGGCGGATCACGTGAAGGTTGCAATCTCCCACCCCAGGACTAGGGCTGGGAAATTCAAGAGTATACCTCCTATCGAAAAGACAGACAGGTGGGCAGAGGGGGTGGGGTAGCTCCAGTTGGTGAGGATTTAAATTCAGTCCCTTGCACAGGGTGACATTGAAACAGATGTGGAGTCAGTATGGATAAAACTAAGGAATTGTAAGGGTAAAAAGACCCTAATGGGACTTATCTACAGGCCCCCAAACAGTAGCCTGGACATAAGGTGCAAGTTGAATCAAGAGTTAAAATTGGCATGTCGTAATGGTAATGCTAAGGTTGTTATGGGAGATTTCAACATGCAGGTAGACTGGGAAAATCAGGTTGGTACTGGACCCCAAGATAGGGAGTTTGTGGAGTGCCTCCGTGATGGATTCTTAGAGCAGCTGGTATTGGAGCCTACCAGAGAGAAGGCAATTCTGGATTTAGTGTTATGTAATGAACTGGATTAGATAAGCGAGCTTGTGGTAAAGGAGCCATTCGGAGGTAGTGACCATAATATGGTAAGTTTTAATCTACAATTGGAGAGGGAGAAGGGTAGATTGGAGGTGTCAGTATTACAGTTGAACAAAGAGGACTATGGAGCCATGAGGGAGGAGCTGGCCAAAGTTGACTGGAAAGAGACCCAAGCAGGGATGACAGTGGAACAACAATGGCAGGCATTTCTGGGAATAATACAGAAGGTGCAGGACCAGTTCATTCTAAACAGGAAGAAAGATTCCAAGGGAAGTAATGGGTGACTGGCTGACAAGGGAAGTCAGGGACAGTATAAAAATAAAAGAGAAGTACAACGTAGCAAAGATGAGCGCGAAGCAAGAGTGTTGGGTAATGTTTAAAGAGCAACAGAAGATAACTAAAAAGGCAATATGGGGAGAAAACATGAGGTATGAAGGTAAGCTAGCCAATAATATAAAGGAGGACAGTAAAAGCTTCTTTGGGTATGTGAAGAGGAAAAAAAAGCTAAGACCAAAGTTGGACCCTTAAAGACTAAAAAATGTGAATTTATTATGGGGAACAAGGAAATGGCAGATGAGTTGAACGGGTACTTTGGATCTGTCTTCACTAAGGAGGACACAAACAATCTTCATGATCTACTAGTGGCCAGAGGATCTGGGGTGACAGAGGAACTGAAGGAAATCCACATTAGGCAGGAGGTGATGTTGGGTAGACCGATGGGACTGAAGGCTGATAAATCCCCAGGGCTGATGGTCTGCATCCCAGGGTACTTAAGGAAGTGGCTCTAGATGCATTGGTGTTCATTTTCCAATGTTCTATAGATTCAGGATCAGTCCCTGTGGATTGGAGGGTAGCAGATGTTTAAGAAAGGCGGGAGAGAGAAAATAGTAAGATTAAACGAGAACTTACCTGTTCGAAGTTTGATCTTTATTTTACGAGGAGTTACGATGAGGGATTACGTGAAGAAGCCCCGCCAGACACATGTTCGGCATACTTCAAAGCAGCGGCGTGAGAAACACAGAACCAATAGCCGGAGTAAGATAGTACGGCTCACAAAGATTAGAACTACCAGATGATCATTTATATTATGAGGGTTGGGAGCGGAGGGCACGTAATCCTACATCGTAACTCCTCATAAAATAAAGATCAAACTTCAAACAGGTAAGTTCTCATTTAATCTTACTATTTTACTTCAGAGTCACGTGAGTGACTACTTGAAGATTTTAAAGCTCTGTGATTTTCATGCCGTAGATCATTCCATACGACACACTGCTTCAGTTTACCCAGTAGTGAGTAAATAATATATATTGCTTGAACTTATGCATATATATATACACACACACACACTTATTTATTTTTATTTTTATTTTTTAATAATAATAATACAAAAAATAATAACCCCTCTATCCCAGGGGAAATAACAACAAATGTTATGCAACAAAGCAAACAATTTTGAACAGAACCCAACACAGCATGTGCAACTCTGGCACTGTAACAACAGGTTTATCATAAAACTAGGAAAGTTTATTTTTTAGACCATCCTGCAGTCTCCAGAATTTGGTCGAGCGGCACGTCCTGCACCTTCGCCGCGGACATTGATACCGCCCTTGTGGAGTGAGATTTATACACATCAGTGTCTACTCCAGTTAATCCAATTAACTTTTATATGTTTCTTGTGGGTAATGAACATTGGTAACTCACAATCTGAGACTCTTAATTCAATATATATTAATTCAGATGCTTAACCACACACAATGTTTAGTTGACAGCGTATGTCTTAAAGATTACATTGGTTCCAGCCTTTCTTGGCTTGCTTTGCTTGCTTAGATCATTGACATAAAATTAGATTATTGACATATTTTATCTACAGACAACTGTATACAATCTAACCACAACATTTGTAATGTTTGTACTAATTGTGCTGATATTAATGGTATGAACATAACCACTTTAAATATTAACTTCTGAAAAGACAGTGTCGTAATTGGAGTCCATTGCCGATGCAATGTGAGAACTATACTGACATCCCAGATTTCTGAATATCTGGGTTTGGTAGGATTTTATTAATATTCCTCTCATAAGTCGGGATATTAACAGAGGAGACCGATAGTTGTCGATTCTGAAATAGTCCCAAATAGGAGGACAAAACACTCCGAGCTCCATTCACGGTACTATAACTCAGGTGTAACATAACAAGGAACTCCAATACATCCGATATATTTGCAGTATGATAAAATATATCTGACTGTATACAAAAAAAATCCCATTCCTTATATGACACATATTGTTTCTTAGTGCTATCTCTCCAAGCTGTAGTTATGACATCCATGGTCCTATCCAACATTCCATCAGAACCTGCAGATTAACAATTAATACAGTCATGTAATGGATGACTTCTGCTCATACTGGATGTACCAACAATTACTGCACCTTGTATTTGTCATGAATGTTTGAATCATTATTCTTTTTTTAAATTTTTTTTAAAATATTTTTTTATTAGAAGTAACCAATTTACAATGTTTAAAACAGATTTACTAACATCAACTTAATTCAATATTTATACAAATAACACATTGATAATTCTTATCTTCTATTTTTTTTGGAAATAAAGATAGAAAAAGAATAGAGCAGTTATAAATCAATAAAGATGTGATTAAATAATAATTTGATTATATATAAGAAAAAAGAGAAAAGAAAAAAAAACAAAGACCACTAACGAAAAGGTGAAAAAAAATATATATATATATAAATGAAAAACAACAAAATATATTGTAAATAAAACTATTACAAATGATAATATCAATAGAGACATGCATATTAATCCTAGTATGAAAATGAATTATTCTCATCAAATCCCGTAGGGTACCCGTCGAGCTGTGATGCCAAGAACAGCTACTTCTCTAAATACTGTATATATGGAGACCATATCTGTTCGAAGGAATTATATTTGTCCAATAGGACAAATCTAATTCTTTCCAAATGTAACGTCTCCAACATCTCTGCTGCCCACATTTTAATTGTGGGGGATATTGAATCATTATTCTGAGCACCAATGGGAACAATGGCTGTGTAGTAATGGTCCCTAGATAAGGGATGTATCAGATATTTAACTGATAAGAACAGATACTACTCTTGATCTTAGCCAAAAGGCCGAGAACAATACCAATTTGGAACCACCAAACGCCTGCGGCAGAGACTTGCTCTATTTTGGTGACACATAGTCTAATCAGACAAAATGGGGAAAACATAAAATACTATACTTCCCCAATGTAGAATGCATCCACCGCTAATGCTCCTGGGTCTGACTCCCACAAGACACATTTAGATCACTGGAGATTTAATCCAGACAACAGTTCAACATTTGGTACACACACTGTCTGACAATCTTTTTGAAACTTTTTGAATTTTAACATTCATTCTGTATTATAATTTGCATTTTCGTGTTCTGTTGTCTTACCACAGTATTGTATTCTCCCACAGTTGTGGTATTGTCTACTCGTAATTGAGCATGTAAGTTCTTTATTGTAGAACAACAGCTATCAATGCTTAAAACGCCCCAATAACTCCAAATAATTCAACCATGTATTTGGAGAATTAATCGTCTTGGACAGTCCATTGACCACCACAACGGGTGTCGCTGTCCTAAGCTCCCCATCTGAGAGCACTCTCATCAGTCTGTAATAACACTGAAGACTTCTGAACAAGCACATTTTTACTTCTAGTAATTTGTGCAACATTGAAAATCCATCAATGAATTCAACTCAACCTTTAGTTGGTAACTGCATGGACCTAATCAATAACCTGCACACTTTTTACTCTTATACTCTGGTCTTTGCAGACTTTGATCATGCAGAGGTCCCAATTCGACAGCAGGAATGCTGCTATCACTTTACCAGTAACCAAAGCTACTTCTTGGATGGTGGGATAATGTTTTTTCCCAAAACAAATACAGGCATTTGTAACATCCCCAACCTTAATTTGTTGATAAAGTTACTCACATATCAACTGTATTAAAGGCAAACCCCAAATAATCAATTGTTTGGGATGCCTGTAACTTCCACGTTGTTTGGATGTACAGAACCTTAGCCTTTCAATAGGCTTATGGTTGCTGAACCCAGTTCTTCAGCTGTCTCCCATTTACAATTAACATATCCTCTAGATAAGTCATTACAATGTGATTCTGAGCCCTCATTAACACCAGTGCTGGTTTCAATAATTGTGTGAGCAATTTGAGTGCCGAATTTAACCCATTAGGTAATTCCTTCAGCTGACCCATCCAATTAATTGAAGTACCTGAATAATAAGGCATCTTTTTTTAAATCTAAAAAATAACAACATAGCAGCCTGGTGATAACAACTTCATTATAATGCTGAAGTGTACTTTTTTAACTGTTCATACTGAACTATAAATTTAAGTTTGTGAGTCCTAGAATGACTCCGCAACCCCCATACTTGTGTCTGGGATATATTATCTCTACCTGACGAGTTTCTGGTACATTCAAACACCAAGCCGATCAGATTAATGCAGAATTACAAAACAATTATAATCTTAACCAACCAGAGGTTGTTTCCCCAGAAATTCCATGTGTAATGGAATGACGTTTCTGTACTTAGTAAATGAACCAGAAGATCTCCTTCTTCTTAATATAGGGGTTCGTTTTCATCAATCATAAATCTGGTTATAGCTTGCCCACATAATCCTGCATTTTTTGGGGATAATGTTAGCCAAATGGCAATTTGCATCATACAATTGGGTTCGAATATGCATTGCAGAGTAACGCAAGCATGTCTTAAAAGTATTGGACATTATCGACCCATGTATGTCTTCCCCAAATACAATGATGCCAACTGAATATCAGCTAGAGGACATACTGGAATACATTTCCTGTCCTCGCATCATTGACTCATGGGTGCCTAATTACTGAGTTACTGTTGGCACCCTGAGCAAAGCACAATAGACGGGTGTTTTATATATTACTTACTACTTCAGTCATAACAGTATCTTGGAGTAGGTAAGAAACCAAATAATGTTGGCCGCCAGGTTCATCCATAGCCTCACCAGTCCATACCGATATAGTAAAACTTGGTGCTACATCGGGAACACCCGGAATATTTCCATTGTGCTCTGGTGTATAAGTAGGGACACCAGCTTCAGGGTCAGTTTCATCCTGCCCTGGTACTCCCGAGTCCTGCTCTAGGGAGACTTCATCCAGACCTATGCAAGGCGCTGGTGAATGAGATTCTCATTCTTCATAGGCACCATACTCATTGTATGGAAACTCCATCGGAGCCTGCCTTAGAATCTCATGGGTCTTAGAACCCTTGACTGATTAGAATTTTGAGCATTTCATCTTGCTCTAGTGACCTCATCCAGACCTAACCAAGGTACTGGAGAATCAGAATTCCATTTTCATAGGCACCATTCTCAGCGTATGGAAACTCCTTTGGAGCTTGCCTTATAGGAAGACATACATGGGTCTTACAACCCTTGACTAAGTCAAGTGTGGAGCATTTTCTCCATTTCCAGCCTTCCCCTCATTCTTCTCCTCCCTTGGAGGAGAGTTACTTTCTTTACTGTTTTGTATTTGTGCATAAATCATATACCTTTAAAATTATAATTCTGAAAGGCACATTCTGCTTGCAGAATATTAGTATTAACCTCAGTATCACACAGGGTTATATACATTTCCATAAAGGAAAACTGCATCTGGTAACATATACACAGAGCAGACTTTATTTTACCATTGTGGGTATTTGGAGCCGGCATTTAGCGCAGCCGTTATCTCCAAACCCGATCTAAATAGCGGTAAATAGGGGGAACCGGCTTTTAAATCCGCCTTATCTCCCGATCCGATCTAAATCGGAAAATGCGGTTTCAGCGCGTTCCATTCATTTACCGCAGTTTAAATACGTATACTCCAGCTGGCTCCGTATTTTCAAGCCAGATTTACAGAGTTTTTAAAAATTTTTCCACAATACATATACACTCTAGCTGGCTCTGCAGACTTACAGAGTTTAACAAACACTCGCAAGAAGTTCAACACTGACTTACCTGCGGTTTAAACTTACCGCTCGTGGGAGCTGCGCTCTCCACCCTGTCGGTGTCCACATTGGTCGACATAATGCCGAACATGTGCCTGGCGGGGCTTCTTCACGTAGTCACTCACATGACTCCGAAGTAAAATTGGGAATTATAGACCTGTTAGCCTGACATCGGTTGTGTGGAAGATGCTAGAGTCAATTGTAAAAGATGAAATATTGGCACATTTGGATAGCAGTAACAGGGTTGGTCCAGGGCAGCATGAATTTACGAAGGGGAAATCATGCTTGACAAATTTTTGAGGATGTAACTAGGGAAAATGGACAAGGGGACCCAGTAGATGTAGTGTACCTGAACTTTCAGAAAGCATTTGATAAGGTCCCAAAGGAGAATAGTGGGCAAAATTAGGGCACATGGTATTGGGGGTATTGGTATTGAGTGCTGACATGGATAGAAAATTAAACAGAGTAGGAATTAACTGGTCCCTTTCAGAACGGCAGGAAGTGACTAGTGCGATACCGCCAAGGCTCGGTGCTGGGACCGCAACTATTTATAATATATATTAATGATTTAGATGAAGGGATTCAAAGTAACATTAGCAAATTTACAGATACCACAAAGCTGTGAGGAGGATGCTGTGAGAATGCAGGGTAACTTGGACAGGTTGTGTGAGTGGGCAGATGCAGTTTAATGTGGATAAATGTGAGGTTATCCACATTGGTAGCAAAAACTGGAAGGCAGATTATTATCTAAATGGTGTCAAGTTGGGAAAAGGGTAAGTACAACGAGACCTGGCATGTTGGGCATCATAACAAGAGGAGTTGAGTCTAGGAGCAAAGAGGTCCTTCTGCAGTAGTATAGGGGCCTAGTGAGACCACACCTGGAATATTGTGTGCAGTTTTGGTCCCCTAATTTGAGGAAGGACATTCTTGCTATTGAGGGGGTGCAGCGTAAGTTCACAAGGTTATTTCCTGGGATGGCGGGACTGTCATATGCTGAGAGAATGGATCGGCTGGGCTTGTACACTCTGGAATTTAGAAGGATGAGAGTGGATCTTATTGAAACATGATTATTACGGTTTGGACATGCTAGAGGCAGGAAACATGTTCCCGGTGTTGGGGGTGTCCAGAACCAGGGGCCGCAGTTTAAGAATAAGGGGTAAGCCATTTAGAACGGAGATGAGGAAACACGTTTTCACACAGAGAGTTGTGAGTCAGTGGAATTCTCTGCCTCAGAGAGCTTGAGAGGGCTCTTAAAGGTAGCGGATATGGGGAGAAGGCAGGAACGGGGTACTGATTGTGGATGATCAGCCATGAATCACATTGAATACATGTGCTGGCTCGAAGGGCCAAATGGCCTACTCCTGCACCTATTGTCTATTGTCTATTGACCGCCGCAGGAGAGTATCTTCTATCGTGGAGTCATCTTGATCACCTGCCGAAGAGGTCGGTAGACTTGGAGGTCCTTCATCACTACATGGACGATTGCTTCATCCGCCAGGGGTGCCTCGGTCTCATCCTTGGGTGATTCGTCAGTTTCCTGGTGTACATGGCCTAGATGTTGCCTGACGACTCTACCATCTGAGAGTTCTAGCTGAGTCACTTGACTGTTGCATTGCCGGACTACGGCTGGTTGCCAGCTTTCTTCGTGTGCGAGTGGAGTGTAGACTCTGTCCTCGGTGCTAAATGTTCGCGGCCTGGTGTGCGTATCTGTTATACGAGAATTTTACCCGAACAGTCTGTGACCCATAGCGCTATGTTTAAAGCCCATAACACTGTGGCCAGTAGCGCAATATTTAGAACCATGGGGCTGCAGCCTACAACACTTTGTTTAAATTCCCACTCACTAAGCTGACGGCACTCAGTTTAACAAAGTTTAAACAAAGTTTAAAACTTTGCGCGCCGAGTCTATAGCACTGTGTGTATTGCTTTATGTGCCCAGTCTGTAGCTGATTGCGCTGTGTGTATTACCTTGCGTGCCGGTCTGCGGCTGATAGTGCTTTGTTTCCAAAGGAGGGGGGTCTTGCTCAGATGCAGTCCCCTGCCATTGGTTGTAGTTTGAATTCAGGAGCAGCTATAGCGCTACTGACCAGGACGTACCGGCGGACATTTTAATAACTGTTTTCTGCCTGTATAAAGGCAGGAGCCCGTGTGGGATTAACAATAAAACAAGGTTACAAATAATAAAAGGGCTAACTATCCATTTTCAAATTGTTGTTCTCGAAGCTTAGCTGACAGTTGAAGAGGCTGTTTGTTATCAATGCCACATGTGCTGCGGTGCTTAGCTGACAGTTGAAGCGGCTGTGTGTTATCAGTGCCATATGAGTTGCTTACAGACGTACTACTAGTGTTATGTAAATCACATCCTGCCTGTAACTGTAACTCCCAAACCACAGGATGTTTCAGTTACTGCGATAACAAGTTGTACAAGTTGCACGTGCGCTATAACAAGTGTATAAGTTGTACGTATCAATTCAAGTGATTGGATGATGCTAATGAGC
This sequence comes from Raja brachyura, assembly GCA_963514005.1. The sequence goes on along the minus strand of OY740789.1, from coordinate 78,591,222 downwards.
TGCTGCCTAAAGATAATCGTACCATATTGTAATATTGTACACGGATGCTTAATGACTATATAATCTTTGTATTTCTGTACTGTTAGTTAGTTCTTAGAACTTACCCCCCCGAGCTGCTAGCTCTGTGTGACCAGTGCTGAGAACTCTGCAGCGCTGCAATACAGAATTATTAAGTTGAAACAAGTCCTTGTGTCAAGTTTTCTTGAACTGGATTGACTTAAAAGAATCCAATTCATCACCTGTAAGCCATAAAGTAGTTCTTGACAAGACGGGTTGGGTTGCGACCAGCGCCGCGGTCTGACGGGCCCCCGCACATACCGAGATAAGTATTGTTTTTGTTCTCTCCCGTGCCAATAAAACCAATGTGTAACTTAATCGACCAGTGTGCCTTTTTTTTCTGTTCTACTAGTCAGATCCTTGAACCTGTTCCCTTGTAACAGTATCATAGTTCTGCTTCATGACCTCTTGTTTGTTGCATATACGTGCCTGGATGGTCAACAGTAGAAGTTCAAATCTGGTGAATACAGGGCGTTTGAACATTAATTCTGCGGGAGCTTTGCCCGTTAATTCATTTGGAGTAGTCGGATAATGGAAAAGGAAATGACAATTTTGTCAACAAGTCACCTGCCGTTTATTTCATGAGGCCTCGTGTCACCATTTGCACTGCACGCTCAGTAAGCCCATTTGATGCTGTGTGATATGGTGCTGTTGTCTAATACCACTCTTCTCCACAAGCTCCTTGAATTCTAAGCTTGTGAAAGCCGGGCAGTTGTTGGATACAATCATTTCCAGAATGCCAAATGTGGCAAGACTGATCTTAGTTTAGATACAGTTGTCACCGAAGTGCACGACATATGAGTAGGTAGTGCCTCTATCCACTTTGAATGGACATCAGAGGGTGGTGAATCTGTTGAATTCTTTGTCACAGAAGGCTGTAGAGGCCAAGTCAGTGGATATATTTAAGGTCACAGATGGATAGATTCTTGATTAGTACGGATGTCAGAAGTTATGGGGAGAAGGCAGGAGAATGGGGTTAGGAGGGAGAGATAGATCAGTCATTGAATGGTGGAGTAGACTTGATGGGCCGAATGGCCTAATTGTACTCCTATCACTTATGACCTTATGATCAATAATAACCAGAAACATGTGTCCCTAGAAAATAATCGATATGAATGCGCTTCCAAGGGGAATCGGGCCAGGCCCATGGTTTGAGAGGAACCTTTGTGGATGCATTCTGCGTGGTCTGACAAATGGGATAAGCGCCTATCGTGTCCCGATATCTGTAGCAATTTTATTGCTACATATATCTGTAGCCACCACACATAATCTCTCACCATTGTCACAACACCAGGATGAGCATCATGCAAGTCATGGAGTATGTCTTGAGGGGGAACAACTACTCGAATGCCCCAAAATATACAGCCATATAGGCTTAGATCATTCTGACGGCTCATAAATGGTTGACAATAGGCAATAGGTGCAGGAGTAGGCCATTTGGCCCTTCGAGCCAGCACTGTCATTCAATATGATCATGGCTGATCATTTCCAATCAGTACCCCGTTCCTGCCTTATCCCCATATCCCCTGACTCCGCTATTTTTAAGAGCCCTATCTAGCTCTCTCTTGAAAGCATCCAGAGAACCTGCCTCCACCTCCCTCTGAGGCAGAGAATTCCACAGACTCACCACTCTCTGTGAGAAAAAGTGTTTCCTCGTCTCCGTTCTAAATGGCTTACTCCTTATTTTTAAACTATGGCCCCTGTTCTGGACTCCCCCCAACATCGGGAAGATGTTTCCTGCCTCTGGCATGTCCAAGCCCTTAACAATCTTCTATGTTTCAATGGGATAACCTCTCATCCTTCTAAACTCCGGAGTGTGCAAGCCCAGCTGCTCCATTCTCTCAGCGTATGACAGTCCCGCCATCCCGGGAATTAACCTTGTAAACCTACGCTGCACTCTCTCAATAGCAAGAATGTCCTTCCTCAAATTAGGGGACCGAAACTGCACACAATACTCCAGGTGTGGTCTCACTAGGGCTCTGTACAACTGCAGAAGGACCTCTTTGCTCCTATATTCGATTCGTCTTGTTATAAAGGCCAACATGCCATTTGCTTTTTTCACTGCCTGCTGTAGCTGCATGTGTACTTTCATAGACTGATGTACAAGGACCCCCAGATCCCCTTTTCCCAACTTGATGCCATTTAGATAGTAATCTGCCTTCCTGTTTTTGCTACCAAAGTGGATAACCTCACATTTATCCGCATTAAACTTTATCTGCCATGCATCTGCCCACTCCCCCAACCTGTCCAAGTCACCCTGCATCCTCCTCCCAGTTCACACTGTCACCCAGCTTTGTGTCATCTGCAAATTTGCTAATGTTACTTTGAAACTTGGGTGAAGGGCTGGTGGGCCAACCAACCTGTAGGGCACTTTTAACCTGCGACAGGAGTGGATCGCGGGCTGTCCACTGCCTTATGACGTGACTCTTGACTGGCGTGTTATCTAGGCATTGCAAGACGTGAACAGCCTCGAATGGAGGTATGCCAGAGACTGTGTTCTCAACAATCTGCTTAAGGCATCTGCAACAATGTTTTCTGTTCCGGGGGTACACGTCATGGTGTAAGAGTAAGCAGATAGGGATAAGGCCCATCGTTGCATTCTCGGTGATGACATCTGTTGGATACCACGTGTCTCTCCCATCAAGCCTAACGGGCATGTGGTCTGTGTGGTGTTAAAAGGACGCCCAAATATGTTTGTGTTAAGCGCTTGATGCCAAACATAGAAACATAGAAAATTGGTGCAGGAGTAGGCCATTCGGCCCTTCGAGCCTGCACCGCCATTCAATGTGATCATGGCTGATCATCCAACTCGGTATCCCGTACCTGCCTTCTCTCCATATCCCCTGATCCCTTTAGCCACAAGTGCCACATCTAACGCCCTCTTAAATATAGCCAATGAACTGGCCTCAACTACCTTCTGTGGCAGAGAATTCCAGAGACTCACCACTCTCTGTGTAAAGAATGTTTTTTCTCATTTCGGTCCTAAAGGAATTCCCCCTTATCCTTAGATTGTGACCCCTTGTTCTGGACTCCCCCAACATCGGGAACAATCTTCCAGCATCTAGCTTGTCCAACCCCTTAAGAATTTTGTAAGTTTCTATAAGATCCCCCCTCAATCTTCTAAATTCCAGCGAGTACAAGCCGAGTCTATCCAGTCTTTCCTCATATGAAAGTCCTGACATCCCAGGAATCAGTCTGGTAACATAATAGCGAGGGCTTCTTGATCAAGTTGTAAATAAATCATCTTCGCCTGAGACGTTGCTCTCAATGCGAAAGCCACAGGCATCTATCTCTGCCGCAAGGCATTCGATGCAGAAGGACGGCGCCCACTCCATATGGCGAGGTGTCACATTTTATGATTATAGGTTTTTCTGAGTCATAATGCACCAACACAGAAGAGGAACTGAGGGCTGCTTTTACAGTGCATTCAGAAAGTATTCACACCCCTTCACTTTTTCCACATTTTGTTACGTTACAGCCTTATTCTAAAATGGATTAAATTATTATGTTTTTATCATCAATCCACACAGTACCCTGTAATAAAAAAGCGCAAACAGATGTTTAGACATTTTTGCAAAGTAATTAAAAATAAATAACTGAAATATCACATTTACATAGGTATTCAGACCCTTTACTCAGTACTTTGTTGAGGCACCTTTGGCAGCGATTACAGCCTCAGGTCTTCTTGGGTATGATGCTACAAACGTGGCACACGTGTATTTGGGTAATCTCTCCTATTCTTCTCTGCAGATCCTCTCAAGCTCTGTCAGGTTGGATGGGGCGCATCGATGCACAGCTATTTTCATGTCCCTCAGATGTTCAATCGGGTTCAAGTCCAGTCTCTGGCTGGGCCACTCAAGGAAATTCACAGACTTGTCACAAAGCCACTCCTGCGTTGTCTTGGCTGTGTGCTTAGGGTCGTTGTCCTGTTGGAAGGTGAACCTCTGCCCCAGTCTGAAGTCCAGACCGCTCTGGAGCAGGTTTTCATCAAGGATCTCTCTGTACTTTGCTCCGTTCATCTTTCATTCGATCCTGACTGGTCTCCCAGTTCCTGCTGCTGAAAAACATCCCCTGATGCTGCCACCACCATGCTTCACCATAGGTATGGTATTGGCCAGGTGATGAGCGGTGCCTGGTTTCCCCCAGACGTGACGCTTGGCATTCAGGCCAAAGAGTTCAATCTTGGTTTCATCAGACCAGAGCACCAGAGAAAACAACCCTTTTGGCAAACTCCAAGCGGGCTGTCATGTGCCTTTCTTGTGGCTTCCGTCTGGCCACTCTACCATAAAGGCCTGATTGGTGGAGTGCTGCAGATATAGTTGTCCTTCCAGAAGGTTCACCCATCTCCACAGAGGAACTCTGGAACTCTGTCAGTGACCATCGAGTTCTTGGTCACCTCCCTGAGCAAGGCCCTTCTTCCCCGATTGCTCAGTTTGGCCGGACGGCCAGCTCTATGAAGAGTCCTGGTGGTTCCAAAGTTCTTCCTTTTAAGAATGATGGAGGCCACTGTTCTCTTCGGGACCTGCAATGCTGCAGAAATTGTTTTATACCCTTCCCCAGATCTGTGTCTCGACACAATCCTGCCCCGGAGGTCTACGGACAATTCCTTCGTCTTCATGGCTCGGTTTTTGCTCTGACATGCACTGTCAATTGTGGGACCTTATATAGGCAGGAGTGTGCCTTTCCAAATTGTGTCCAATTAATGTAATTTACCACTGGTGGACTCCAATCAAGTTGTAGAAATATCTCAAGGATAATCAATGGAAACAGGATGAACCTAAGCTCAATTTTGAGTGTCATGGCAAAGTCTGAATACTTATTGTAAATGTGATATTTCAGTTATTTATTTTTAATTATTTTGCAAAAATTTCTAAACACCTGTTTTCACTTCTTCATTCTGGGGTATTGTGTGTATTTATCATCGATCAATGATTAAAAAAAAAGATTGAATCCATTTTAAAATAAGGCTGTAACGTAACAAATGTGGAAAAAGTGAAGGGGTCTGAATACTTTCTGAATGCACTGTACATTCAGTTTGTACAGTAACACACATCCCCTTCCTTAACTTCACGAAGCAGTGAATGATACACCTCTAGTTTAACATAATGCTAAACAATGATTTGGCCAAACTATTGCTGCATCTCAAGTCACAAATTGGAAACTTCCAAATATTCAAAAAACCTTTTATTAGTAAGTCAACAAAATAATTTTGATTATAAATTGATCCAAATGTCATCCAAAAAACAAAATTGAACAATTTTAATAAAATAGTGTTTTGACTTTTTACACCATGCTTCTGTCAGCTAAAAGTAATTAGAAAAGAGTTAACAAAAACAATTATGATACATCCCTGAAAATATCTGAAATCAGTTGTTCCCGAGAAACAATCCACAGGACGATAAAATGACTCCAACAGTCATTTGGTTACAAATCACAAACTTAGCCACAGAAATAGCTAATTAAAACATAAGGTTGTTTTGAGATTTTATTTACAAATGGCCAAAAATACTAGTGAGTAAACTAAAAATATTAAGATATTTTATAATTATATCAAGAGCAAGAGGACATTTATGGAAACAGTGGGTCCAATTTGAGATCAAAATGATGCTTGGTGGTGGAGAAAATGGTTGGGGTTCTTTCTCTTGTCTTCTTGAGGGGTCAAGGAGAAATATTGCATGGAGCGTAAATGGATAAATCATCTGGTGCGTTTGCCCTGGGCTGCTGAAAATAATCTGCATTCAGTCTTTCCAAGCCGGGTGATTGGAGGGAATTACTAAATCGTGTACCATCAGGCCGGGTAGTTTAATCTTAGTGGCGGGCAAATTTAAATCAATTACAAACAAGAAAATAAACGTTTGTTCAGAAAGGCACAGATTAATCATAGGAAGTCTGCGTGGTTTTGTTAAGGGAAGATAGTGTATTGGTATTTGGAATTTATGGAGGTTAAACAAATGGATGGATTTTGCTGCATACTGCATATATTTTAACAGTTGCTGAAGAAATATAAAGAAAGAATATACCCATGGATTTTCAAGGGAGAATGACAAACTGCATTCCAATATTCACTAAGTGATTGTAAGTATTTGCAAATGGTTGATGAAACTGGACTGTGCTACCAGTGGGATTGGTACTCAATCCCTTACACCAATGATATTGACTTTTTTTAAACATAAGGTACCCTAAAAAACATCAGCATCTAAATACAACAGTTAGGCATGTGGTTACCGGTGAAGGTAAAAACATTACACTTCAAGGAGATATAGATATTTGGTCAGGTGGACAGAAAAAGTGTCAAAAATAAAATAACAGAGGGGCATTAATTAATGCATTGGAGTTGTAACAAGATGAGAGAATACAAGGTACACAGCAACATACTGTATCAAGTAGGAAACCTTGGAATGTACGCCTGTAAATCCTTAAACATAGCAAAATAGGTCAATAGGTGATAGAATACAAGAGCAGGGATGTTATGCACTATAGACAACCGGAATTAGACAATGTATTGTTTTCTGATCACCACATTGCAGGGAAGATGTAATTGCATAGGAGAAGAAGTGAGATTTATGAAGATGTTGCCAGGACTGGAAAATTTAAGTACAAGATTATGAGTAGAGAGGAAAGAGCTGTTTTCCTTAGCCGAGGGGTGAAAGGGCACTGTTGCAGTTAGTAGAGCAGCTGCCTTACAGCTCCAGCACCCTTGGTTCAATAAAGACTTCTGATTCTCTCTCCAGTTTACACATCCTCCCTGATCATGTGGGGTTCCTGAGGGTGGTCTGGTTTCCTTCCACATCTAAAGAAGTGCGTGGGTAGGTTAATTGGCCATTTTAAATAACCCCTAGAGTGTAATGAAGTAGAATCTGGGGAATTGTTGGGAATGAGGGATTAGGGAAATCCGATGGAGGTTGAAGGGCTTGTTTCTCTGCAGTATGATTTTATGACTAAAATCTAGGGGGCACTAGGTAGAAGGATTTGAGATGCGATGGTGAAAACTTTATAATCAAACGTGGTAGGGGTCTGGAACTCACTGCCTAAAGGATGGTAGAGACAGAAACCTTCATCATATTTATAAAGTACTTGGATGTGTCGTGATGAGCCGTGACCTGCGGAGTTATGGATTGAGGGCTGGAAAGTGTGATTGTTGGGTTTTTTTTTTGACTGACAGACAGGATGGACCAAATAGTCTCCTTTTGTGTCATACATTTTATGTGATTTAAGAAATTAGTCTATAACACAACATCGTTTCAAAATTCTTGAATAACACAACTGGTATAAAAGTCTAAACTGTTATATTTTATTGTACAACAACTATAATTTTATGATATATTAAGAAACTAAATAAGTATTTCTTTAATCTAATTGAAAAAGTTCCGGATTTTGAAAGGTGAATGCAGAATGTGTTGTATGGTCATATATAATCTTCATACTTTTATCAGTAGGATTAACTTCCTCCAGAAGCTGGAGCGGAGGCTTTTGTTTAACAAACTTTGACTCGGTGCCGTTCATTTGCTCAGATATAAGGTCATCTTCATCAAGAGGTTCATCATTACCAGCCTCCACCTTTGCATACCCAGACAGCTTATTCTCATCAGCAGGATTCGTGCAGCTGCTGAGAGACAACTCATCCATCTGAGTGGTTGGAATTATTACACTTCCTTCTGATGAACCGTGGAGCTGGGCAAAATGATCACAGGTCTCTGATAGAGTAGCCAATTCATCTCTTTGACTAGGTACACATTCCACACCATCGTCTGCCAAAGATGTCTCCTTTTCTGTTTCTTTATCACTTGCAATAGATTCAGTGAAGTGGATTTCTTCTCCATGTTGCTGAGTATTTGATGGAGTGCTGTGATTCAGATCACGAGCATCAGAGCTGATTTCATCATTTTCCTGTTGCTGAAACTACAAAACCAGAATCATATTTATCTCAATTTGAACCTTAAAAGGCTAGTTACATTTGTTTACAAAATCACTGTTCCATTTCAGATTTACAAGGAAGCAGTGCAATTGCTGATAAATTAAGGGATTTAGCATATTTTAATTTACAAAGTACTAGCTCCTTGGTAGCTGGTAATATATTAATGCTGACAAATATTTTCCTGATGGCTTTGACAATTTTTGAAGTAATACTGTTGAAAACGTATCATGGATAATCATATGACAATCAAAAATAATAATTAGAAATTACAAATGCATTTCTAAAAATACAAGTTGAGTGCAAATATAGATGATAGACAATAGACAATAGGTGCAGAAGTAGGCCATTTGGCCCTTCGAGCCAGCACCGCCATTCAATGTGATCATGGCTGATCATCCCCAATCAGTACCCCGTTCCTGCCTTTTGCCCATATCCCCTGACTCCGCTATTTTTAAGAGCCCTATCTAGCTCTCTCTTGAATGCATCCAGAGAACCTGCCTCCACCGCCCTCTGAGGCAGAGAATTCCACAGACTCACTACTCTCTGAGAGAAAAACTGTTTCCTCGTCTCCGTTCTAAATGGCTTACTCCTTATTCTTAAACTGTGGCCCCTGGTTCTGGACTCCCCCAACATCGGGAACATGTTTCCTGCCTCTAGCGTGTCCAAACCCTTAACAATCTTATATGTTTCAATGAGATCCCCTCTCATCCTTCTAAACTCCAGAGTGTACAAGCCCAGCTGCTCCGTTCTCTCAGCACATGACAGTCCCGCCATCCTGGGAATTAACCTTGTAAACCTATGCTGCACTCCCTCAATAGCAAGAATGTCCTTCCTCAAATTAGGATATGTCCTTCCTCAAATATGGAATGCAATGCCAGAAAGAGAGCTGGAACAAAAATCAATTGTGACTTTCACAATAGAACTGGATGTAGACAAGAATGTTGGAGGTAAAACAAAAAGCCTTTAATTTGATATAGAGCTATCTATTACTGCTCTGTGAAATGTGTTCCAAAGCCTTTCTATGAAGTGTTTATCCCTAATGGTTTAAAGGCAGGGGTATAGATTTGTGAATGTTGGATTTTTCTTTCTGTTGTTTTATGTAACTCACCTTACAGGAAATAACAAGACCAGTTTCATGGACTTCTGACACACTCAACTCTGCCGAACATTCTTCAACTGCATCGTTGGGGACTGAATCCTTCAAAGAAGTGCTCAGGAATTGATCAGTATTTTCAGAAGTCACAAACAACTTGTTCTAAACAGAAAAAAACACTTTACTTTTGCATGATTAACAGAGAACATCTGACAAATGCAAGATTATTAAGAGTAGAATTATAATCATACGACATAGAAACAGGCCCCTTGGCTAAACCCGCCTATACCATCCAAGGTGCTAATCATAGCAATGTTACAACATTTTGAGATTTAAAAAATCAAGTCCGCAATTTGTCCCATCAGATAAAGCATAAAAAGAAGTTTAATTTGACACCTAATTTACTTTCATATCTTCAGTATTAAGAAAGTTATGGCCATTTTCATACTCGGAAATTAGCATCTTGTTCCCCATTGCCTTTCAATTGACTTAACTCAAAAGCTGTGATCTGGAAAAGTTAAAAGCCCATAACTTTCTTAAAAATTAAGAGAACTCAATGAAATTTTCAGTTATTATAGATTGAAGCATTCTGAAACAAATATGAAACAAGCTTACTTGGATGACCTGAAATTAAAGCATATAATTAGTTAGTTATCTAATTGTAGCTAATTACAAAATTCAAAGAGTAGATCTAAACATCTATCCATTTCTTAAGAAAATATAAACTTTTTTTAAAATTGCCTAAGTGTCCAAATAACATTCACACAATAATCCACAATATAACATAATTTTAAAATCTCATTTTCATGAATTTCTGGGCCAAATGGAAGGAATTTAGTGTTTGATTCCTGTAAATTAATGGCCATTTAAATCAAATAGCGAGTGGGTTTTAGTGGAATGCGGTGGATTGGAACGTTGCGGTTAGCGGTGAAGTCGGGAGGAAAAATACTGTTTGTTCATACATTTTTTGAGACCCCATTTCGCAACATAAAAATATTATTAAAGCCTCCCGAAAAACCAACTTTTAATATAAAAATAAACTATTTACCTTTTCTTTTCCCCTACGCAAAATCCTTCCAGTTGTCGGTGCTCACGGCTTTTGAAGGTGATTTTTAAATTACTCTAGTTAATAAATAATTTTGAGTAATTTAAAAATACCTTCATTCATGAAATGTCGGAGCGATTTTTCTTCCGCAACGAAATCGCCCGACATTCATCGATTTTCCAGGTCTGTTGAAAAACGGCACTTTAAGCCCGCCACCCTCTGTCACGCACACGCAAAGTCGCGCACATGGGGAGCGGCAGAACTGCAGCGCTGCTCAAGGTAAGTTTTGTAACATACCTACTAATCACATTTGCTGGGTTTTCAGATGGAAACTATGTACTTGCACTCCTTGGTCTACAACACTTCCATGGTCATTCCCCTGGGGGACTTGGGACTTCCACAATCCACCTGCATGTGGATAAATAGCTTCCTGTCGGGCCGCAGCCAGAGAGTCAGAATGGGCCATCACACATCCATGGCCCTCAGCCTCAGTACCGGCTCTCCACAGGGCTGCATGCTGAGCCCCCTGCTCTACACCATCTACACACATGACTGCACCTCCGCCCATCACAGCAACACCATTGTCAAATTTGCAGATGACACTACGGTGGTGGGGCTCATCTCCGGGGGGGACGAGTACGCCTATCGGGATGAGGTGGAGCAGCTGACAGTGTGGTGTGGAGAAAATAACCTGCTCCTGAACACCTTAAAGACCAAGGAGATAATAATAGACTTCAGGAAGAACAAAACAGAACTCGTACCAGTAATCATCAGAGGGGACTGTGTGGAGAGGGTGGCGGATTTCCGCTTCCTGGGAATCCATATTGAGGAGGACCTGACGTGGAGCGTGAACACCTCTGCGCTGCTGAAAAAGGTCCAGCAGAGACTGCACTTCCTGAGGGTGCTCAGGAAGAATAACATCACACAGAGGCTGCTGCTGTCCTTTTATTGGTGCTCCATTGAGAGCATCCTAACATACTGTGTATGCGTGTGGTACACCAGCTGCACAGCGACTCAGAGGAAAGCGCTCAAGAGGGCCATTGACAACATTGGCCCAGAGGATTGCCGGCTGCCCTCTCCTTACCTTGGAGGACTTACACAGTTCCCGCTGCATCAAAAAATCCCAGAATATTATAAAGGACATTTCCCACCCCGGACACTCCCTGTTTGAACTGTTGCCGTCAGGCAGACGGTACAGATCTACAAGGACAAGGACAAACAGACTTAAAAACAGTTTTTACCCCACTGCTATAAAGGCACTAAATGTAGCCGCCAAGGAACGCGGGGACTAAGGGACTGTGGTTGGTACACTGTGAAATCGACAGAAGGATGTAGGGTTGGGTGTTTATGCGTGCTACTTTCATATTTCATATTTATTTTAGTTGTTTATCTTTTTTAATATTTTACCTTGTATGTATCGTTAGCTTTTATGGTTTGAATGTTGCACTGACTGGTTGACATTTTTAAATTTCGTTGTACATGGTTCATGTTACAATGACAATAAAGAAACTATTCTATTCTATTCACTGTGAAGATCCTGCCCATGTTTAGCTTACCCAAATGATCACTTAGCACATGTCCAAGTTAAATGCCATCTGTCAATAGTTCCCTCTTTACCAATTGATCTAGATGCTCAATCCTAGCTTCAGGACTGAATCCTATCAATCCAAATCTAGAACTAAATGGTCTGGAAGGTTTAGAGGATGATATTCTTGGCAACACTATTTATCAATTAGATACAAGTCATGAACAACTGTAATAAAGTAATGTAAATTACAACAATACTGGACATAGTGAAGAGTACTACATATTAATGAGACATTGATGTTTCTTCTGGTAATTCCTACATGAATTATCTCAACCAAATTTTTATTTTCTCATTATGTGGCTGATGACAGTGCTCAACTTTTCATAATCCAGTTACTGAGGCCAAACATAAATTGGAGGAACAGCACCTCATATTTCGCTTGGGCAGGTGTATGCTTACCCAGCGGTATGACTATTGATTTCTCTAACTTCAAGTAACCCTTGCATCCCCCCTCTCTCTCTCTCTCTCTCTCTCTCTCTCCCCCCCCCCACCGAAGACATGGTCACTTGTTTCAAAGTCATCCTGTTGAGTCTCATTGCCTGTAACTCGTTTTCACCTAGCCCACAACTAACAATGGCGTTTTCTTTATCATCGTGACTTTTTTGCATATCCTTCATTCATTTGTTCTATATCACTCTATAGCACTGCCTCTATCTCTCGATTCCCTTTCCCCTGACTATCAGTCCAAAGAACATTAAGTCTCGCCCCAAAACGTCACCTATTCCTATTCTCCAGAGATGTCTGTCTGCTGAGTTACTCCAGCTTTTTGTGTCTGTCTATACTGGTTTATCCCCAAGAGTAAACAACCTCTCGTTGATTTCATAGATTTTTAAAAAATTGTCTTACAAAATAAAAGAGTGATTTTCAGATCAAGGAAAAGATTAAAGGAGGAGAGCCAAAGAATGAATCTAACAGCCATGCTTTCATGGCCAGTGGTGTTTTGGAGTGGAAGAGTTACCTGCAATGAGTTGTATGTTTGTCCGGCACAAAAGCTTTGCCACAAGCCTCGACTCTCAAGTGACTTTATTAACACCACCACTGCATTGGCTTCCGACACGTTTAGTGCACTTTCCTCGGTGTTCAGCTGATAATCAGAAGGAAACTGAATAATCAAAGAATATAAGGAATCGGAGTCTGTGGTCCCAAAGCTGATGTGATAACCGTGGGTTTGAAGTCTAGATGTCAAACTATTTTCTTTGATATTTCTCACTAGCAGTATAAATGTTACAGTGCTTTCATCCTGATGGTAATGGAAATCAGGACACACTGGTTCATTTTCCTTCAAAGAGCCTTCTGAGCAGCATTTAGCATTTGCAGATGAATTTACTTGTGAATGCTCATTTGTTTGTCCATCCTCAGTACTACTGCATCGGTTTTCCAAAGACATGCAAATATTATCACGTGAAGATACTGCAGCCTCATCAGGGAGGTTCTGATGTCCATCAGAATCCACCTCGGAAACAATTTGGGGGGCAACAATCACATCATGTGGACTTGAAATAGATGGAGTTACTTTCGTACCTGATGCATCAGATGCTGCAATGTGACTCACTTCAAGGTGCTCGTTTTGAGATTGGTCCCAATTGGAATCTTCACACCCATCTTCCGAATTTATACGAGCTGTATCATTTTCTGTATTTTTCTGAATGAAATCTTCTTCTACCTGATTTAATTCTGGTTTCAGCAGCGACTGTTCATTCTCCATCGAATCGCTGTCCTGCCTGGCTGGCTCAAAATCACCATTGTGATTATTTTCCACGTGTAACTCTGGCTTTGCAGGAATAACAGGCAATGTAACCACAAGCTGTCTCTTGGATTTGTTAAATTTAGCCGACCCCTGATTTTCATCTACCGGATACGGCAGGGTCAAGTCAAGCTTATAAGCAGGTTTCTGCGATTCTAGACATAGCAATTTCTCGGTCACATCCAAACAAGCACTCTCGGCCGAGTTAAGCAGAGGAAGGTCGATAGTAACCACCAGTTCTTTGGGTCTGGTGCTGGGGACGGCGTCACGGGCATGTCGATAATCCTGCATGTCGACAGTTGACCGGTAAACAATGGAGTATTTCGGTTGGGTAAATTTGCTTTCTGGCGTTTTCTTATACGTGTCTTTTCCAGCCGCATTTGATCTCTCCGTTGTACTGTTCTCCTTCGCTTCACGTCGTGAAGCATCTTCCCATTTGGGAGGATCGTAGGGATAAGGAAACTTGAAAGGTCCGTCTTCATCTTCTTCATCTTCTTCTTCTTCTTCAGGAGTGTCCTTGGCGCCGCCGGGAAGGGGTGTGCGGATAACAGCGGCGTGGGGCAGCCCCTTGTATTTCATTTTCAAAGTCTTGACGTTTTTCATGTCAAGTTTTGCCTGCAGCTGCTGGTCCACGGCGCCGAGTGCCACGCCGTCCACCATTTTGCGGAACCTCTTGTTCCTGTCGGCCATGTAGAGGGTGTCGGGGTGGAAGACCACGTCGTAGATGAGGTGCCTCCTGCCGCCGGGGCCCACGTCCTCCCTGGCGGGCGTCAGGCTGTAGGGCAGCGCCCAGTGCTGTCCGGGCGCCCCATCGCCGCCGCCGCCGCCCCTGGCCGCCTGGCAGGAGGGCTTGTTGATCAGCTCGTTGCTGCACACGTTGACGAAGCATTTCTTGTCGCCGCCGGCGCTGCTCTTCAGGACGTGGCCCGGCGACGGGTGCACGAACTTCACCTCCACCCCCCGCTCCCTCTCCAGCTGCGTGATCTCCTCCTCGTACTTCTTCTTGTTTTCCGGCTTGGAGATTTCCTCCGCGTACTCGCCCAGCAGCTGCCTGAACTTCTCGTCCTTCAGCGCCCGGGAGAAGCGATCCACCTCGTCGCGGCTCAGCTGCAGCTCCTCCAGTCCAGAGGCCGCCATGCCGGCCCCGGCCCCGGCCCCGCCGCCGCCGCAGCACCGCCTCCCCGCTCCGATCCGATCCGATCCCTCCGCCGGCTGCCCACAGCTCCCTCGCCTCACACACACACACACCCCCTCCCACTCCACAGTAACTATCCATCAACCGCTTGTAATATGAAAGGATGCAAAGTTTCCGGCTCCGCACCTTTACGTTTCTAAACGCTACACAGCCGGGGATTCGTTTGTTGGCGCGGCAGGTGACTGGAGGAGCGGGTGCTACGTCTGTTTCCATGGAGACGGCGCCAACAGACGCGGGAGCTGCAGGGACAGAGAGTGCTGGAGTCAAGGGCCTGTCCCACCAGCATGCAACTCCATGCGATGAGCGCGACCTAACGTGGTCGCTTGAGGCGTCCGGTGTCGTGGGGCCGGTCCCGCTTCGATCGCCGGAGCCGTGCGGAATTGTGCGGAGTTCGTCCCGACATCGCGCGGGGCTCCGAAAAACTGACCGTGTTCAAAAATTCCGCGCGGCAACGGCTTGTCGGCTCGCAGTCGCCTCGACGCATTACACACCGTCTCGACGTCGTGCCTCCGTGACCCTCTCTGTAGGTGGCTCCGTGGCCCTCTCTGTGTGTGTGCCTCTGTCCTGGCGAACTTACCTTTAAGACTTCGCTCCAAGTTCACCTCACTTTGCGCCGCGTTGCGCCACTCACCCGACCTCCGCACGGCCCTCGCTGCTGGTTTGGTCGCGCTTGCCGCATGCAGGCGCATGCTGGTGGGAACGGCCCTGTACAGGGATCACCTGACCTCCGCGCGGCCCCCGCTTCTAGTTTGATCGCGCTCATCGCATGGAGTCGGATGCTAGTAGGACAGGCCCTTTACTCAGCAGCTCGGGCGGCGAGCATCACTCTGTGGGGAACTTCAGGCCAGGACCCTCCTTTTTTAAGCCAGAGATAGAAAGATTCTTGATCAGTACGGTTGTCAGGGGTTTATGGGGAGAAGACAGGAGAATGGGGTTTAGGTAGATCAGCCATGTTTGAATGGCGGAGTCAGAGTGATACAGTGTGGAAACAGGCCCTTCGGCCCAACTTGCCCACACCAGCCAACAATGTCCCAGCTACACTAGTCCCACCTGCCAGTATCGCTACAAACCTGTTCTATCCATGTACCTATCTAACTGTTTCTTGAATGTTGGGATAGTCCTAGCCTCAACTACCTCCTCTGGCAGCTTGTTCATACATCCATCACCCTTTGTGTGATAAAGTTACCCCTCAGATTCCTATTAAATCTTTTTCTTCCCCTTAAACCTATGTCCTCTAGTCCTCGATTCCTCTACTGTGCATCTACCCGATCTATTCCTTGATGGACCGAATGGCCTAATTCCGCTCCTATCACTTATGAACAACTGCAGATCCACTCAGCGGTGTGAATTAGAATTCCTCAGCTGAAAATACCGGTTCCATTGCACCCCCCGCAGTGGTATTGAATACGGTAGAATACACCTCAGCCTCCCAAAACCACCCCCTCTCCCGTTTCCTCCAGTTTGTGTGTGGCCTCACTCTGGCAACAGAAGAGGCCCAGGACAGAAAGGTGTGTATGGGAATTGGCAAGCCAAGTGCAAATGTTCGACGAAACAGACCCCATGCCTATGATTGGTCTCACCGCTGCAATAAAAGGCTATACCAGAAGCAACAAATGAAAGATGAGGTTATACTGGAAAAGATAAATCTGACATTTATAATCTGTACATTGCATATTTTTGCCATCAGTACAATGTACCCCAGCTCTTAGTGCTACTACCAAGTTTGTGTTCTTTTATTATAATTCAGCAGCATTTTCATCTACTTTAAGAGAGTGATTATTTTCTTGAATAGGTGCTTTACAGATTTTCGTTTAAATCACAAGTAACCTAATAGGTGCTGGATTAATTCAATTTAAGTGTAGAGAGCAAAAGCTTCACAAATAATCAGATTTTTCAAAGGAAAACAACTGCAAAAGTTACTTTAGCACGAAGCTTTGAAAAATAAGGAGTTGTGAATAATATAAAGAAAACAAAATCTAGGCACAGATTCTGTTAATTTATTAAAAATGCATCAATATAAATATATACAAA
This sequence comes from Raja brachyura, assembly GCA_963514005.1. The sequence goes on along the minus strand of OY740789.1, from coordinate 78,574,554 downwards.
TAAACATGGAATTATAAACTAGAAATTATTGCTTCAGCTGTTGATGTGCAAACAGTTTTATGGTGTCCATACTTTTTCAATCTCTAAAATCCACACTCAAAGATTTTGAAGTTTGCTGAAAAAAAAAAACTCAAGTCAGCATCTTAGTTAGCTGAAGCCAGTTCAGAAAGAATTAATACAACCACAAACAAAAGCACAGCATTCTGAAGAAATTCTTTGTTAGATCCAAAGTCCTGTAATGTCGCAAGGTTGTGGACTGAACAAAAATTGCAGAAAATATTTACTTTGTGTTGGTTTTGAACATGCAGGATATTGGTAGAATACATATGCAGGCAGAGAAGATTGGTTTAATATGACCTGACTGCCCAGGCATTGAGGTTTATTAAACTTTTGGTTTAAAACCATAGCCGTATTTGAAATTGGTAGAGATAATCTCAACCTTAGATCATAATCACAGGAAAAGGGTCTTCCATTTAGGACCAGGTCAAAGCAACTTCCTCACTCCGCGATTTGGAAATCGCTCAATCGATGAGCATATTTGTAATCAATGTGTTTTTGCACATCGAGGGATGCAAAGGATTATGTACACAGTGTTGGAAATAGACAATAGATGCAGGAGTAGGCCATTCGGCCCTTGTGAGCCAGCACCGCCATTCAATGTGAATGGGTTGAGTGGAAAGTCGGGTTGAGATTGGAGATCAGATCCAGCCTTAAAAATGCAGGAAAGGTTTGTGTGTCACTTGGACCAATACTCCTTTGGCTTCTTATAATTAAGCGGATGAAGGGTGATCTTAGAGAGGTGTACTAAATCATGAGAGAAATAGATCAGGTGGATGCACAGAGTCTCTTGCCCAGTTGCGTCGAGAACCAGAGTACATGGGTTTAAGGTGAGGGGGAAAGATTTAATAGGAACCTGAGGGGTAACTTTTCCACACAAAGGATGGTGGGTGTATGGAACAAATTGCCAGAGGAAGTAGTCGACACAGGTACCATCACAACTTTTAAAAAACATTTAGACAGGTACATGGATAGGACAGGTTTAGAGGGAAATGGGACAAATGCAGCAGGTGGGACTAATGTAGATGGGACATGTTGGTCGGTGTGGGCAAGTTGGGCCGAAGGGCCAGTTTCCATGCTGTATGATTCTATTATTATAAACTTTTTAGTTTACCAATAACATATCACCCATCACAATTGGGAATGATTATGACAATGTTCTATATGGAGTCATGTAGAGGGCGACGAGGGCCTGAATGGACAAGGGCGAAGCTTATTTTCCCTCACTTATAACAGCCAAACCCAAAGCAGACTAGACCAATGTTTGAAGTTTGAAGATACACAACTCCTGGTTTCACAAATCCCTTGTACATCAAGCCTTCCTGCACCATGTCCAATTTTAGGAAGTAGTAATATAAAATAATATTTTCTTGATAGGTTTCTCCATTACCTGTCCTCCACAGTTTTACTTGAGGGATAGTACACCTTGAAGCAGAAACTACTACGTGGAAACGAGCCCTTAAGACAAATAAGACTTTGATTAAAGATGCATAAATACAAGTAAAACAGTTGACATTATGATTTAAAATTTACAACTCAATAAAAACAAAGATCTAAAAGAAATGAAGATAGACACAAAATGTTGGACTAACTCAGCCGGACAGACAGCATCTCTGGATAGAAGGGGTTCTTGGATTCTTCAAGATGGGTCTCGACCCGAAACGTCACCCTTTCCTTCTATCCAGAGATTCTACCTGTCCAGCTGAGTTACTCCAGCATTTTGTGTGTATCTTCAGTTTAAACCAGCATCTGTAGTTCCTTCCTACAACATTCGATCTAAAAGAACTGATCATGTGTTTCATTGTCCCCCTCCCTGAGCCTTTCCTTTGTCACCACAAACGTTCCAGATATCTTGGACAGCTGGCCCATGAATGATCCAACCATTTATTTCCCACGAATGAGGAAGCTTCCTGAACTCTACAGACCATGTGGTTGTAATTGAAATCTCATTGAAAAAGAGCACATGTTAGTTATCGTTTTGAACAGAGAAGAAAGAAATAAGGGGGAATCAAAATTAAGGAAGGAAACAGAGAAAACATTTTTTTCAGGCTCAACAATAATTAACAAAACACTTTTCAGTTAAACTGAACTAAATGTTGAAAGTCATTATAGAGATGTGAACAAATTTATAAGAGCATAAGACAAAGGAGCAGGATTAAGCCATTTGGCCGATTCAGTCTTTTTTCCTTTCAACCTCATACTCCTGCCTTCGCATCGTTACCTTTGACACACTTACTAATCAAGAACCTATAAATCTCCCTTTTAAAAATACCTATTAACTTGGCGGCCACAGCTGTCTGTGGCAATGAATTCCACAGATTTACCACTATAGAAATTCCACCTCATCTCCACTCTAAAGGTACGTCCTTTTATTCTGAGGCTGTGCCCTCTGATCCTAGACTCTCCCACTACTGGAAACATCCTCTCCACATCCACTCTATACATTGGTGAGACCAAACGTAGACTGGGAGATCATTTTGCTCAGTCCGTTTGGACCTACCTGGTTTACCAGCTGTAAAACACTTTAATTCCCCTTCCCATTCCCACACTGGCCTTTCTGTCCTACGCCTCCTCCATTCTCAGAGTGAGGCCAAACGCAAATCTCATATTTCGCTTGGGCAGATTACAACCCAGTGGTATGAAAATCAATTTCTCTAACTTCAAGTAATACCTTGCATCCCTTCTCTCTCCATTCCTCTCCCACCCAAGTCGTACTAGCTTCAAAATCATCTTGAGTCTCATTGTCTGTCGACGATTTCACCTGGCCCACAGCTAACAATGACCCGTTTCATTTATCATCGTTACTTCTTTGCATATCTTTCATTCATTTGTTCTATATCCCTCTCTACACCACTGTCTATATCTTGTTTCCCTTTCTCCTGACTCTCTGTCTGAAAAAGGGTCTTGACCCGAAACGTCACCTATTCCTTTCCTCCTGAGATGCTGATCTGCAGAGTTTGTGTCCATCCACTCTATCTAGGTCTTTTTAAGACAGTTAATCTTACTAGTTATTTATCTAAATTTAGCTCTGTAAAACATGTAACGAAGTTTACATAATGGTGCTTACGGGATTAATGCAGGTGCAGTCTGTATGGACAATGTTGAATGGATCATATTTGTCAGCAAATACCAGCAGGTCTGGTACTGGGTATACACGCAGAGAATAATCATAGGCCCAGTAGACTGGACTAACATAGAGTGGCAGAGGCGTTAGGTGGCCCTGTGCAATGATGGTCTTCAGAAACTAGAAGATAACAGAAAAAGAAAGTAGTTAATCCTGTATTGTGACAGATTTTATTTTAGAAGTTATATTTTGATGCAGTGGACCAATATTACTACAAAGTATTATTCTGGGTCCTACAAATCAGAAATGAAAAATGTTTAAAGTTCTCAGTACGTCAGACAACATGTGAAAACTTAAGGGCCTGTTCCACTTAGGCGATTTTTTAGGCGACTGCTGTAGCAGGTCGCCGAATAACCGGTCACTGGACCTCCCCCACAACAATGTCTACAACAACCTACCACCTAGTCGACGTCAAGCGATGACAACCGGTGACCCATTCGGACGTCCACCTACGACCACAGAGACGACACCCAACGTCAACAGAAGTCAACCTACGTCCACCCGCGACATGCTACAACCCTGTCGGCGACAACTGAAGACAATTCAGTCTACAGTACCTGTCGCCGGTTGACGCATGTAGTCGCCTGTGGAATTCACCGAAGTCAGCACCAACAACAACCTACGACAGCACCTACGTCGGGAGAAGTCAAGCTACGCTCATTGGCGTCAACCCACTGGCGCTGAATATTTTTGAACATGTTGAAAATCCAGCGTCGACCAGAAAGACGCTACGAATCTTTAGGCGACTGAGGAGACTACTCACGGCCATACAGGCGACACCTCGGCAACAGCCTAGTCGCCTGTAGTCGCCTAAAAAAATAGCCTAAGTGGGACAGGCCCTTACACTAGCATTAACAGTTTAATCAATGATTATCCATTGGAACTCTGAGGTACAATAAGCAACCACAAGGACTGAAGGTGCATTATTGATGCAAAAGAACCACAGTAGTACAAAGATCAGGCAACTTGCCAATGCAGAAAGGGGGTTACACAAAAAGCTGGAGAAACTCAGCGGATGCAACAGCATCTAAGGAGCGAAGGAGATAGGCGACGTTTCGGGTCGAGACCCTTCTTCAGACTGGGAGAAGAACGGGAGCGAGTTTACTGCTGTGATTAATAATTTGATCTATTTTACTACTTAGTTTTACTATTTAAACATCAAAAATGTCATAAGACATATGGTTTATGGAAAACTGAAAAAACATGTACACACCATGCTATTTCTACCAACCCAGTCTGCACAGTGTTACACAATGCACCATTCATTTATCTATACACAATTAAATACATCTGTGTGTTGGTTTGTTAACCTTATATTAACATATTAAACTTAACAAGGAAGAAGTGTCAATTTGCACTGCAAGATCCATTCCAGAAAATGTGGCAAGCATAATTTACAAGTAAAATTGGTTGATTGCTTACTATCACTACAGTCAGCGAGAAATGTTGCACTTATGATTACAATTTGGATAAGTGGAGTGCAAGGTCTGAATAGAGTAATGTCTTTACTACTATAAATTACTGGACAGTGTGCAAATCTCCGACCCAACAGATTAAGAAGTACCCATATTCTTCTTCTTCTTTTGTGTGGCGTGCACAGCCTAATGTTGTAGGACCACTTGTTCTATTTGATATTCCGTTTGTGCAAGTCGAGTTGATTGCATTAGTCGAAACAGGGTGGACCACGTGAAGGTTGCAATCTTCCACCCCACCCATATTGATTTGAGGCAAGTACCATTTAACATTTAAACGGTTCTTGGACAGGAAAGCTTGAGAGGGATATGGGTCAAATGGGACTAGTTTAGATGGGTGAGTTGGAAGGGCCTGTTTCCTTGCTGTATGACTGTAATAACTAATTATATTAAACACAAGCAGCATAAAATCCATTAGAAGAGCAGTAACTTACATGGTTTGGAATATCCAAATTACTGTTAGGAAATCGGATGCAATTTCTACACATCTTGTTAACCAGATCCTCACGAAAAATGATAATCTCCTGTGTGCAGTACTGAATTCTAACAGCGATGAAAGATAAAATCAGTCTGATATTTTGCGAACCAATTGAATTAAAAGACAACTGAACTGTGAAATGACGAAATGTGCAGAAAGTTTACCTGCAAGGATTTGTAGTAAATACAGAATGTGGAACTCTCTTACTAAACTCTTCTGTAATATAATCAGCTAGCGGAGGTCTTTAAAGAAAGGAAAATAAGTTATTACAATAATCCTTCATCAAGGGACAAAAGGTAATCATATTTCATGATGCATTCATTTCATCTGCTTCAAGAGCATTCACGAGATTAAATAGAAAGCAGCATTTATTTTGGGTCATTTCAATAGTGATAAAAATACAAATGTCTGTCATGCCCCTACATACTGAATGGAATAAGAAACCAAGGAAGTGCTGGCTGGCAAGATTAAGATCGTCTCATCGCAGAAAGCTATAAAAATGACAAACAACAATGCTACTATAGAACCAATAGAAATGCTGTGAATTCAATCAGTCCCATTATCACAGCTGACGGATGGGGATTAGAAGCCGAGGTGTTATTGGGAAAACCAAACATCATGGTGCAAGGCTGAAAGACACGAGTTAGCTGCGTGATTACCTGGGTAAAATCGAACTGGGACCCGGGTCTTCAGGGCCGGGGACAAACACAAAGCGGCTGCTGCAAATTCAGGTAAGAAAGATATTTAGATTCTATTATTGACGAACTTCATACAAAATATACCAATATTAGTTAGGCTTATTATTTTCATGTGTATCAAGGTACAGTGAAAAGCTTTGTTCCGCATGCTATCCAAATCAGATATACCATACATAAATACAATCAGTTCAAACCCAAGTCAGATAGATAGAGTAAACGGGAAGATACAGAGTGCAGAATATAGTTCTCAGCATTGTTGAGCACCAGTTTCATAAAGAAAGTCCAATGTCCACAATGGAAAAGAGGAGAATCGGGCAGCAACCTAGTTTCATCATTGTGAAGAAGTCTGATAACATAGGGGAAGAAGCGGGGATAAGAAGGCGAGACATATCTTTGATCCTATAGGCTGTTTTTCCAAGGTAGCATGAAGTGTAGACTAAAATTCCGACAGCGCGATTGAGGTTACTCGGCTGTGGGAATTTAAGGATTTTCAGGAAGCCACTGACATGAGTGAAGTCGGCGAACGGCAGGTAACAGGTGTTCCGACGGAGAGCACTGCCAAAGGTGAGCGGGCCGGCAGAAGGCGCTGAAGTGGCGGCCAGTTCTGCTGTCGGGTCCCGGTGGCCGCTGGCAGCTCCCCGAGCTGCTTCTATCCCCAGCTACTGTGCGTGGCTTCGCGCCCGGAGAGCTGCGGTAGCGGTGAGTGAGTTACTGGCAGTATCCCTGACACCCTCCTTCTCAACACTCGTACCCTCCCCACAACTTTACCCCTGGCACAGACTCTCCACACGCTGTGAAAGGAACTGTTCCCCCAATTTGTCTAGGACTAGGAAGCCTAGGAAGGGCAAATTGAAATGTCACTGTCTTTTTTTATATTTATTTATTTATTTATTTATCGGAGATAACAATCTGCGCATGCGGGGTTTACATTTTTTTTTTAAGCAGACTTAGTGCTTACCCTGAGTAATTACTCACGGTACGTGCCTGCCTTCTTCATACTGAGCTAGTCTGAAGCATTTTGTGTCTATCCACAGACAAAGCACTGCATTTATGCTTGAGCATAATTTTCACCCTTAAATCCTTTTAATCCTTACAAAGGCCCTCTAGTTCACTTTAAGCTCTGAATGTATCCACAGTCTATTTGTTGCAGCCAGAAATATTAAATGTGACATGTTTGAACCTCCAGACTTGATTATTCCAATGTAGAAACAAGGAACTGCAGATGCTTGTTTATAAATTAAAAAAAGTACTGGAGTAATCAGCAGGCCAGGCAGCATCTCTGGAGTTGATGTTTAGTGTCAGGACGATTTTTCAGTTGAAACAGTCTCAACCCGAACCATCCTCTATCAATGTTCTCCAGGGATGCTGCCTGACCCCACGTTACTCAAAGCACTTTGTCTTTTGTTGATTAATCCAATGCTCTGTGAAAACCAGGCTGCTCACGGCATAATCTGTACAAAAAGCTATGATTAACAATTTCCTTAGTACTCCAATGGATCTGGGTCCCTCCAATACTCCTAATCTTTAACCTTCTTGTTCTAATCCCTTGCTGTTTTCAACTCTCTACAATCTCCCCCAACCTTCTATGTAAACGGAATTAGCCATTTTTCTCTGTCAGCAGTTCTGCCGTTTCCTATCTCACTAGACAATCATTAATGGCATAACTGGGACTGCTGAAACTGCATGTTTACACGCAAGTAGAATTTAACTATTATTGAGTCTGAGGAAGCAGCAGAGTATGGTAAATTAACTGAATATCACATTTACACAAATGTTTAAAAAAATATGTGAAATTGGGACCACCAGCATGCGTTTACATAAACATCTGAAAATTGAAATACTCCCTCTATCCATAAGGTCCTTCATTGTCAATTGTATCAATAATAACCGCAGGTGCTCAGACAAAAAAAAGATCCATGGCTGTTAGTATATTCTGCAGCACTAACTTTTTATGAATATTGGGGTATTCACAGATAATATCGGCGAGTGCTTTCAATGATTCTGTAAATGAAAGAAGAAAAAAAAACAAATCAAGATGGAGTTCAAACTAAGAGTTCAAATAATAGGTCTTTAGCCACATGCAAAAACTGGAGGGTGGCTGTTATTTTACATTTTAGATTTACGATTCACGTATACCGAGGTAGAGTGAAAAGCTTGGTTTTGCATGCCATCCAAACAGATCAGATACACCAGAGATAATACATACATTAAAATCTAACTTAAGTACAAGAGAGCAACGGGGAAGATACAGAGTGCAGAATATAGTTCTGAGCATTGTAGCGCATAAGTTCCATACACGGATCAAGTTGGAAAGAGTGCAAAGAAGGTTTATGAGAAAGCTGCCACGTTAAGGATCTGGGCTGCAAGAAGAAGTTGGGCAGTTAGGACTTTATACTTTGGAGTGTAGGAGACAGAGGGGTGACAGTGTACAAAATCATGAGAGGCAGAGATAAGGAGAATAATGTATTTCTCCCAGGAAACAGAATCAAAAGCTAGAGGCATAGATTTAACGGTGAGAGTGGAAAGATTGAAAAGGCACAATATCTTTCATGGAGAGGGTGGGTGCATATATGGAATGAGTTGCCAGAGGAAGTAGTTGAGGCAGGTACAGTACAATATTTAAAAGATATTGGGACAAATACATAGGAAAGGTTCAGAGGGATACGAGCCAAACTACGGGGACCACCCTAGATGGACACCGTAGTTGGCATCGATGAGTTGGGCTGAAGAGCCATGCTGTACAGCTATAAGTATCAAATGTTCTTCACCTGTTAGAGTCTTGATCTGACTTTTTCCATAAGGAGCAGAGGAAAAATTGCCACAGAGGACGAAACAAGTTGGTGGCATGGATGAATAACCTGCAATGCACAGAGCACAGACTGGTGTGTTATTTATACCCTAGCCCAAAGAATATCCATTTACAAATATCTATGTATATTCTTTATGCCATTTATTGCTGTGCTGGCAAATTGAAATGAATGGTAAAAATGCCAAATGTATTTATTTTTAAATATACAGAAAATACTTTACATTTTTAGCATCCAATAAATATCCATTTCAAAATTAATGCACTAAATTACAATTAAAACACAACGTACTTGTGCTGCGAGTGCTCAACCAAAGCCCAAAGCCAAAGTAGTTACTAAACTGATTATACAAACTTATGCTGAGGACAATAACTCAATTTGAATAATAATCAGCTACCTACGTGTTAACAAGCACATAAACAAAAAATGTAGCGTTTAGTTTGGAATTTAAAGTTCACATCAACAAGCCTGCTGGCATATAGTTATAATCTCACTTGAACGATTCAGGTCTCCTTTAGAACGGAGACGAGGAAACGCTTTCTTTAGAACGGAGACGAGGAAACACTCTCTCACGGAGAGTGGTGAGTCTGTGGAATTCTCTGCCTCAGAGGGCGGTGGAGGCAGGTTCTCTGGATGCTTTGAAGAGAGAGCTAGACTAAAAATAGCAGTCAGGGGATATGGGGAGAAGGCAGGAACGGGGTACTGATTGGGGATGATCAGCCATGATCACATTGAATGGCGGCGGTGGTGTCTCGAAGGGCCGAATGGCCTACTCCTGCACCTATTGTCCCTTGGACATGATACATCTGGATGTTGGTCAAGGACAGGGATTGAGATCAACTATGATGTCTCATTTCAAGAGAGAAGCTGCATGATCTCAGCATCATTGCCCAATGGAATAGTCTTTACATGCATCATCAGATCTCAGTTAAACAAATGTAGTTTAAAACACCTGAAAACATCATGTGAAGTTTTTCCAGAACTTCCACCTGATCCAGCCACACATCGGAAATAAAAATAAACATGGCATCTTCATTTTCTTCCTCCAGTTGCTTTAACTTTGCAGAAGACTTCACCGATGTAGGAGAAGGACCTCCGAAAAAGTTGATATTGCCATAATAAGCTCTGTAATACAAAACATGAAAACTTGTCATGAATATTATACCGTTAAAACTTGGATAATTGTAATGAAGCTTTGTGGATTTCCAACAAATCCATATTTTTTTCAAAATTCTCCAGGCTTACTTTTACCATTCCCAGCCTGATCATCAAATCCAACTGACCATCCAATTAAGAGTTTTAAATCAACCCCAGCAGAATACTATCAGTTTTGCATGGAAGATAGACACAAAATACTGGAGTAACACAGCGGCAGCATCTCTAGAGAGAAGGAATGGGCGGCGTTTCGTGTCAAGACCCTTCTTCAGACTGCGTCGGGGAAAGGGAAATGGGAGATATAGACGGTGATATGTTTAGCATTTCAGTTGTGGCTGGAAGGGCTCGAGTTAGTAGGAGACTGGGACTGTTATTCCTGAGGAGAAGGTGGCTGGAGGGGATGGCTTTATAGGTTTACAAAATCATCAGGGGAATGGTCTTTTTCCCCCCCCCAAGGTAGGGAACATTAAAGCTAGAAGCCGAGAGGGAACAAGATATACATGTTTGTGGCAATAAGCCGCTAGAGGAAGTGATAGAGGCATGTACAAGGACAATACTTAAGACATTTGGAAAGGTTCGTGGACAGAAAAGGTTTAGAGGAATAAGGGATAAACGTGGTTAGCTCAGGAGGGTACATTCATCAAAGACAAACAGGTTTGTAGGTTAATTGGCTTGGTATAATTGTAAATTGTCCCGAGTGTGTGTAGGATAGTGTTAATATGTGGGGATCGCTGGTTGGTGTGGACTTGGTGGGCCGAAGGGCCTGTTTCCGCGCTATATCTCAAAAAGAGTTTAGAATAGTGAAAGGCTTGGATAGAGTGGATGTGGAGAGCATGTTTCCACTAGTGGGAGAGTCCAGGACTAGAGGTCATTGCCTCAGAGTTAAAGGACGTTCTTTTAGGACGGAGATGAGGAGGAATTTCTTCACTCAGAGGGTGGTGAATCTGTAGAATTCTTTGTCACAGAGGGCTGTGGAGACCATCAATGGATATATTTAAGGCAGAGATAGATGGATTCTTGATTGGTACGGGTTTCAGAGGTTATGGGGAGAAGGCAGGAGAATGCGGTTAGGAGGGAGAGATACATCAGCCACGGCTGAATGGCGGAGTAGACTTGATGGGCCGAATGGCCTAATTCTGCTCCTATGAAACATAGACATAGAAAATAGGTGCAGGAGGAGGCCATTCAGCCCTTCGAGCCAGCACCGTCATTCATTGTGGTCATGGCTGATTGTCCCCAATCAATAACCCATGCCTGCCTTATCCCCATATCCCTCGATTCCACTAGCCCCTAGAGCTCTATCTAACTCTCTCTTAAATCCAACATGAACATGGACAAGTTGGACTGAAGGACGTTTCTGTGTTACATGTTGCACTGACATCGTGAAAACACGTTAAACTGATTTTTCAGGCTGACACATGCAACGAGAAGAAACTGATGACAATCTCAAAATCATCCCACTATGAAAAGGAACACAAAGATAGTTTAGTTTATTTTTGTCAAGCGTACCAAGGTACAGTGAAAAGCGTTTTAGTTGCGTGCTACCCTGTCAGCGAAAAGACTATACATGATTACAGTCAAGCCATCTGCAGTGTACATATATACGGGATAAAAGGAACTAGTTTAGTGCAAGATAAAGTCCAGCCAAGTCTAATTAAAGATAGTCCGAGGGTCTCCAATGGTGTAGATGGTAGATCAGGACAGCTCTCTAGTTGGTTCATGTTGCAGCAGTTAGTACAGTTTCTCCTATGTCTTTGCCACACAATCCATATTTGTCGCAACGGAAACCACATTTTACTATCTTTGCACTCAACATCTTTAAAGTCTTAGTGGAATTTCTAATATTAAGCGTATTTTGAATATTGTGTTCAGTTCTGGGCACCATGTTATAGGAAAGATGTTGTCAAGCTGGAACGGGTACAGAGAAGATTTACGAGGCTGTTGTCAGGACTGGAAGGCCTGAGCTATAAGGAGAGGTTGAGTAGGCTGGGACTCTATTCCTTGGAGCACAGGAGGATGAGGGGTGATCTTATAGAGGTGTATAAAATCATGAGAGGAATAGATCGGCACAGAATCGCTTGCCCAGAGTAGGGGAATCGAGAACCAGAGGACATAGGTTCAAGGTGAAGGGGAAAAGATTTAATAAGAATCTGAGGGGTAACTTCTTCACACAGAGGGTGGTGGGTGTATGGAACAAGCTGCCAGAAGAGGTAGTTGAGGCAGGGACTATCCCATCGTATAAGAAACAGTTAGACAGGTACATGGATAGGACAGTTTTGGAGGGATATGGACCAAACGCGGGCAAGTGGGACCGGTGTAGCTGGGACATGTTGGCTTGTGTGGGTACATTTCCGCACCGCATCACTGTGACTCTAGAGTCTCTAATATTAAGCTGATTACATTTCCAAAACAATAACCTATTTAAAATGTAAACACGACATAATGATCTGGATGATGGTGTGGTAAATTGGATAAGTAAGTTTGCAGATGATACTAAGAGAGGTGGTGTTGTGGGTAATGAAGTAGATTTTCAAACTCTACAGAGAGATTTAGGCCATTTGAAAGAGTGGGCTGAAAGATGGCAGATGGAGTTTAATGCTGTTAAGTGTGAGGTGCTATATCTTGTTAGGACAAATCAAAATAGGACGTACATGGTAAATGGTAAGATAATTGAGGAAGGCAGTTGAACAGAGGGATCTAGGAATAACTGTGCATAGTTCCCTGAAGATGGAATCTCATGTAGATAGGGTGGTAAAGAAAGCTTTCGGTGTGCTGGCCTTTCTAAATCAGAGCATTGAGTATAGAAGTTGGGATGTAATGTTAAAATTGTACAAGGCAGTAGTGAGACCAATTCTGGAATATGGTGTACAATTCTGGTCGCCAAATTATAGGAAAGATGTCAACAAAATAGAGAGAATGCAGAGGAGATTTACTAGAATGTTGCCTGGGTTTCAGCACCTAAGTTACAGAGAAAGGTTTAACAAGATAGGTCTTTATTCTTTGGAGCGCAGAAGGTTAAGGGGGGGGGACTTGATGGAGGTCTTTAAAATTATGAGAGGGATAGACAGAGTTGACGTGGATAAGCTTTTTCCATTGAGAGTAGGGAAGATTCAAACAAGAGGACATGATTTGAGAATTAAGGGACAAAAGTTTAGGGGCAACATGAGGGGGAACTTCTGTACTCAGAGAGTGGTAGCTGTGTGGAATGAGCTTCCAGTGGAAGTGGTGAAGGCAGGTTCATTTTTATCATTTAAAAATAAATTGGATAGGTGTATGGACGGGAAAGGAATGGAGGGTTATGGTCTGAGTGCAGGTAGATGGGACTAGGTGAGAGTAAGTGTTCGGCACGGACTAGAAGGGCCGAGATTATCTGTTTCCGTGCTGTAATTGTTATATGGTTATAACTAATTAACTGGAAAATTAAATAAATTAAAAGTAGTGTGATGTGTGGTGTAATAGTAATTGGACATAATTGACCAATTGTATGAGCATTTCACCAATTCATGTCTCACCAAATATGTCATGATATATTTGTTTAAAATAAACCAAATTACATAAATACCTTGAAGCAAATACTTTAAAAGAGTGGTACAAATTACCTTGTAACACTGGAAGGTTCCGTAGGTGGAAAGCCAAATCCATTTACATGAAAAACTCCATCTTCATACCATCCTATAAAAATACGTTTAATTATTATTTCCAGAATTAATGCAGATTATGAAATTGCTAAAACAATTTTACAATTACTAAAATATTGGTAATTGTTAACTAGATTTGATCGTTATACCACATTTGACAAAATATTCCTTTGATACGCAGATATGACTTTCCATTTCAATCAAGCTCTAACAAAAAAAGTTACCCAAATTACTCAGGAAAAAATACATTCTTGATAACCAAAGGCAGTGTTTAAGTGGCTTTTGGATAGACGTGTGCATATGCAGCGAATGGAGAGTTGCAGGTCATCAGCAGGCAGATGAGGCTAGTTAAGGGCCTGTCCCACCAGCATGCAACTCTATGCGATGAACGCGATCAAACCGGCAGCGGGGGCCGCGCGGAGGTCGGGTGATCCCCCGTACGGGGCCGTTCCCACCAGCATGCGCCTGCATGCGGCAAGCGCAACCAAACCGGCAGCTGGGGCCGCGCGGAGGTCGGGTGAGTGGCGCAAAGTGAGGCGAACTTGGAGCGAAGTCCAAGGTAAGTTCGCCAGGACAGAGAGGGGCACACAGAGAGGGGGACCGAGGCACACACACACACACAGGGCCACGGAGCCACACACATAGAGGGTCACGGAGGCACTTACAAATAGGTTCACGGAGGCACGATGTCCGGGCGGTGTGTAAATGTCGAGGCGACTGCGAGCCGACAAGCCGTTGCCGTGCGGAATTTTTGGACATAGTCAGTTTTTCGGAGCCCCGCGCGGTGTCGGGACGAACTCCGCACAATTCCGCACGGCTCCGGCGATCGAAGTGGGACCGGCCCCGCGACGGCGGACGGCTCAAGCGACCACGTTAGGTCGCGCTAATCGCATAGAGTTGCATGCTGGTGGGACAGGCCCTTTAATCTCGGCATCTTGCGAGGCTGAAAAGGCCTGTTCCTTTGCCGTATTGTTCCAAGTATAACAATGGACATGTATATTTATTCTTCCAAGACTTAAACATAAACTGGTAAAGTCAATGGTAAACAAGCACTGGGTAATTTTGCACACCCGCAAGAGTAACATGCTAACCACGGAAGCAATTAAATCACACATTACTGTAGAATGCAGGTTAATTAAGGAAGGACATCAGACTTCAATGACTGCCTCCAACGGCTGATCAGCCAATACACAATGGTGCAGTGCCAGGATGTCAGCAAAATCTAATGTGTCAGGATTGTAATGGAGGCTCCCTAGTTGCTCTCTTCTTGAGAGTACTGCAATTTTAAAGAGTTATCTTAGAAAAATAAATTCAACACTATTGGGAAAAATTACTCTTTATCACACCTCAAAGTGATCTCAAAGGCACCACTTGCAAAATGCAATTATTCTTTTTATGCAAGTAAACAGCGATATTTTTCACAACCAATAATGGGTTGAATGACTAAACTATTATTACCTGCTTTTTACGGCACACAAATTTTAATGTACAATATGTCATACAAAGAGGAGGCAGTATAAGGAAGGACAAAAGCTTGCCTCTATAAGGCGGGTATTAAAAAGTGGTGCGCAAATAATCCGGGCAGAATCCCCAGAGCAATAACTGACGCAATTTGCAAATCCCCTTTCACAAATAGCATTTGATAACATATCACAATTTCATATGCCAGTCTATTTAACTCAAGAATTCAACATTCTTTTTCAATTGCCAAAATAACTATATTATTTTATTTTACCTTCTGCAAGAACAAAGCAGGATTCTGTATATAAACCACTATGAAACTGGTGCACTGTAGTTAAAGAAATTACCACAGGAAACAGGAACTTCAATATCACACTGGAGAATACATTAATCTTTAATGTACCGTATTTCCCGGCGAAGACGACGCACCTACATTGAAGTCGCACCCCCATTTTGAGTGGCTAAATTTTGAAAAAAGGCTGGCGGGACAGGATCAAGGGTTTGGTTCAAGGAGGCAATGAGGACCGGGGAGCCTCCATCTTTGCCTGTCCCACAATGCGTTGTGTGGTTCAGGTCTGAGGGACGGGGACTTCCTGGCTCAGGGAGATCGCATAACGGAGAGGGAGAGGGAGCCCAAGACGGAGCAGCCAGCTTTCCGCCCAGTAGCTACCCGCCAACCACCACTTCCACCGGTTGCTCCTGTGCTGAAGGACACTGTGGCGGGCCGGCAGAAGGCGCTGAGGTGGCGGCCGGTTCCGCTGTTTGGTCCCGGCGTCCACCCGCAGCCACCTGGGACCATCGTTCTTGATGTTGCTGTACCGAGGGATAGCCTAGCCATTGTTCTTGGCTAACAACCTAACCTTCGGCCTCCAAGACGCAGGTACATTTTCGGGCCTTATTTTAGGGTAAAAAAATAGCATCTTCTTCGCTGGGAAATACGGTATATCAAATTTGAGGAAAGCTCCCATTATAGTCGCCCAACTGCCGCACTCTGGTATTTTATTCTCATGAAAGAGCGACAATGCGGAGGCAAGATGTTATTCTCCTGGCTGAGGTAATGTAAGTATAAAAGGAAGAGGTCAGTGGGTCAGGGTCTGTGGAGGGATGAGGCAGAGCCTCCGTCATCATATTCTGCCTCTGGACCAGTGTATCATACCACCCCCTCAATTCATATACTGGCCACCCTCCCTCCACACATAGGGAAGGTTTTAACTTTCATGAATTGACAAATCTCCATGTTTTATTTTTGAGAGGTGTGAACATTAACTCCATCTACACTTCACGTTATCAGGGTGAAATCGAGGACTATTTTCACCCTGGTCATTCTCTCTACTTCTAGCAGATGAAAGATACAAAAGCTTGAGCAGATACAATGAGATTTACAAACAGCTTCATCCTTGCTATTATCAGATTACTGAATGTCCTTCCGTAAACTAGGATGAGGTCCTGATCTCCCAACCTACCTCATTGAGAATCTTGCACTTATGTTGTACCACTATATTCTGTACTCTTCATATTTTGCTCTCTGCTACCTGTTGTACTTGTGTATGGTTTGATTGCACTTCTGCATGGTATGATTTGACTGGATAGCATGCAAATAAAGTCTTTCACTGTATCTTGGTACGTGACAAAAAACGAATTCCTGAGGCACAGTTTTGACCGGAAACATCAACCATCAACTGCTGGTCTTCAACAACTGCTGCTCAGCCTGCTGAGGTCTTCCAGCAGTTTGGGTTTTATTTGCTCCAGATTCCAGCATCTGCATCTCATATATAAAGGAAATATGCTTCACTTAGCAACTGTTCGAGTGGAAGGTTTGCTGCAAGCACAGGTACCACAAGGAATAAATTCTTCATGGCTCTAATTTCACTCATTTTGCTTCAAGATTTCTGCAGATGTTCTTCAAATATAAATTTAAAATGAAGCTTTTCATATCACTTAAGGGGGAAAGAATAAAATATAAATAGTATAGAAACCACAAAAAGGATATGGCTTTGCTAAGTTCAAGCTGGATTGTTCCAGTCGGATCTTCAAGAAAGAATTTCCCCTGAAATAGAAAATACAATTAATATTATCTGCCAACATTAATGAGTATCCTTCAGCTTATAGAAGGCACAAAGATAGAGACTTTTATGAAATTTTAGCATGATAAAAGGCTTTTTTACTCACTTTCAAAACTTTTTGTCCTTAATCCTTTTCATCCAGAATGGGGTTCTGAATTATCAGCCTCGGTGCTAACTCCACGTCACACCGCTCAGAACATGCTCTGATCGATGCACATATATTCCTGACAGCATGTACCAATGAAAGTTCACAGAACACCAATGCACATAGCTGCGAGAGGTGAACTCAAGCACGCGTCACTTCTCAGCTAACAGACAATTCAAGCATTGATTGCCACTCCCAACAGTCAGGCACACTGAAACAGACCATTCTGCCCAACTCATCCATGCCAATCAAGAAGGCCATCCAAGCTCGTCCCATTTGCCAACACCTGGCCCATATCCCTCTAAACCACCTGTCCAAATGTATTTTCAATGTTGTAATTGTACCTGCCTCAACTACCTCCTCTGGCAACTTGTTCCATATACCCACCATCCTCTATGTGGAAAGGTCCCCCCCCCCCCCCACTGCTTTTGATGAAATCTTTCCTCTCCAACCTTGATTCTGCCACCCTGGGTAAAAGAGTGTGCATTCACCCGATCTATTCCCCTTATCATTTTATACACCTCTACATCACTCCCGAGCCTCCTGCGCTCCAAGGATCGAAGCCCTGCCCAACCTCTCAGGCCTCGAGTCCCTGCAATATCCCTAAATCTGCTCTGCATTCCATCCAGCTTAATGGCATCTCACCAATGTGCAACTGTAACATAATGTTCCAGTTTCTCTACTTAACTCCCTGACTGAAGAAAGCCAGCATATCAAAAATATTTTTCACATCACCTGTGACACCACTTTCAAGGAGCTATGTACCTGCACTCTTAGATCTTTCTGTTCTACAACATTCCCCAGGGCTCTGCCATTCACTGTGAAGGTTCTGCCCTCCCAGTTATCTGAATTAAATTCCACTTGCCAGTTTTCAACCCAGCCATTCAAGATGCCGCTGTCATTATTGTTAACCATCTTCAGTGTCTACGATATTTTAGTGTCATCGGCAAACTTACTAATCATGGCTAGTACCACCTAATCAAAATTGTGATATGGATATACCTGCATGTACACGATCAAACGTTTCAGGAATAAAGGCCAACAGGAACTTGCATGTTCATAGAATCATACAGCACAGAAACAGGCCCTTCGGCCCAACAAGCCTCAACTACACTGGTGTCACCTGCCTGCATTTGTTTGGCCCATATCCCTCTAAACTTATCCTATCCACGTACTTGTCCAAATATGTTTTTAAACATTATGATAGTACCTGCCTCAACTACCCCCTCCGGCATCTCATTCCATATACAGTGCCTTCCATAATGTTAGGGGCAAAAACCCATCATTTATTTATTTGCCTCCGTACACAATTTGAGATTTGTAATAGCAAAAATCACATGAGTGCACATTGTCAGATTTTATTAAAGGATGTTTTTATACATTTTGGTTTCACCGTGTAGAAATTACAGCTGTATTTATACATAGTCCCCCCATTTCAGGGCACCTTCAGGAGTCAGGTGTGGATTTGTCAATGACCACTGTCTGCAGACGACTTAATGAACAGAAATACAGAGGCTACACTGCAAGATGCAAACCAC
>OY740789.1:76416293-76478218 GCA_963514005.1 Raja brachyura | reverse complement strand
ATTAATCTGGGCTTTAAAAATACCCAATGACTTGGCCTCCACCGCAGTCCGACACAGACATTGGGTTCTGTGCCGTGCTGCCGTATGTTGTATGTTCTACAAGACACATGTGCATTTGAGCACATGTCTCTCTTTCTTGTTCCACACAAAGCTCGCCATAACATACCAGCAAACACGGTGAGACACAGGGCCAGGCGGAACAAGGAGCTGCATTTAGAACACAGGAGCAGGCCCTTCAGCCCACAATGTTTACGCTGGGCATGATGCCAAGTTCAACTGATCTCATCAGCCTCTACATCAAGGGTCCCCAACCTTTTCGCCCCGTTTACCCCCGGCAAATTTAATATCACATAACAAAGTTATCCCACTTATTTATGAACAACCAATGACGCCGATATACCAGAACCAAACACAGTTAGTCAATGAGAAACAAATGTACAAACCCAGAATCAACAAATTTACCCCCTGGGTAGGCGGAATTTACCCCAGGTTGGGAACCCTTGCTCTATATGATCCATATCCCGCTATTTCCCCGCACTTCCACATGTTTAAATTTATTCATGGATAACCCCTTGAGATGGGGGTCCAGCATAGAACATACAGCACAAGACATAACATGCATAGAGGCTCTCATTGACCCACCAACCCACACACCAAGCCCAAACCCCCTCCATCCCCATATTATTTCATAGTATTGTGACATAATACAATATAAGACCTTGTTACACTATGCAATACAATAATACATAAGTGTACTGGCCATGCATTTACAATAGCTATGACAAATGATCACACACAGAGCAAGCTAGATAAAGAAGCTCGAAGACTCTAATACGAGAAACAGGTACATGGTTTTATAAGTAAGGGTAAAAGTGTATTTTTAAATAGACGAAAGGAGCTAATAGTTCTTATGGTACTCGGCAGAGTGTTCCAGTCAGAAGGAGCTTTGAATTTAAATGCACGTCTCACAATTTCTTTGTTAGTTCTTGGAATGAGAAAGAAGGGTTGCTGAATGTGTCTTAGTGACTATGAGGGTGTGTGTGGTGATAGGTCTTGTTTTGAATAAGAAGGGTAATTGAGATGGAGGGTTACACAAAAAGCTGGAGAAACTCAGCGGGTGCAGCAGCATCTAAGGAGCGAAGGAGATAGGCGACGTTTCGGGTCGAGACCCTTCTTCAGACTGGTGTGAAGAAGGGTCTCGACCCGAAACGTCGCCTATCTCCTTCGCTCCTTAGATGCTGCTGCACCCGCTGAGTTTCTCCAGCTTTTTGTGTAACCCTCGATTCTCCAGCATCTGCAGTTCCTTCTTTAACTAATTGAGATGGATGCAGTTAAAGATGAACTGGAACCAGTGGTAGCATCTTCGAGCGTGGGGCGACATGCCTATCTAAAAGCCTCTTAAACACCACTATCATATCTGCCTCCACCACCGCCCCAGGCAATGTGCTCCAGGCCCCCACCACCTTCAGTGCATAAGAAAAACTTGCCCGCACATCCCCATTAAACTTTCCCTCTCTCACCTTATAGAGATGCCCTCTAGTGATAGACATTTCCACCCTGGAGAAAATGTTCTGACTGCCTGTCTGTCCTCTCAACATTTTATAGAATACATCTATTAAGTCTGCTCTCAACCCCCGACGTTCAAGAGAATCCAAGTCTATCCGACCGCTCCCTGTAGCTGGAACCCTGTAATCCGGGCAACATTCTGTTATTGTGGGCATTTTGAAAAATAACTAATAAATTCACATGGAAGGTGGACAAAAATCTTATCCAGAGTTGACGTGGATAAGCTTTTCCCATTGAGGGTAGGGAAGATTCAAACAAGAGGGCATGACATGAGAATTAAGGGACAGAAGTTTAGGGGTAACATGAGGGGGAACTTCTTTACTCAGAGGGTGGTGGCTGTGTGGAATGATCTTCCAGCAGAATTGGTGGAGGCAGGATCGATTTTTAACATTTAAAAGTAAAGTGGATAGGTATATGGACGGGAAGGGAATGGAGGGGTATGGTCTGAGTGCAGGTAGATGGGACTAGGGGAAAATAAATGGTCGGCACGGACTGGAAGGTCCGAGAAGGCCTGTTTCCGTGCTGTAATTGTTATATGGTTAAAATGCTGGAGAAACTCAGCGGGTGAGGCAGCATCTATGAAGCGAAAGAAATAGGCAATGTTTCGGGCCAAAACCCTTCTTCAGACTCGGGGGGCGGGGGCGGGGGTGGGGTGGGGGATGAGAGAGGAAAGCTGGAAGAGAGGAGGGGCAAGACAAAGCCTGGCAAGTGATAGGTGGATGAAGGAACTGCAGGTGCTGGTTTAAACCAAAGATGTACAGAGTGCTGGAGTAACTCAGCGGGACAGGCAGCATCTCTGTAGAGATTCCAGATTCCATTGTGTGTCTATAAGTGATAGGTGGATACAGGTGAGTGGGGGGGTTTGGATAGACAAATGGTGGGACAAAGGCCAAGATGAATAGACAAGAGGTGTGAAATACGGATAGAAGTCTGGCAAATTGTGGACCCAGAAGAAGGAATAAAGGTGGAGGGGGAGATTAAAAATGGATGCAAATCCAGGTTGGGTCACAGGGGCAGGGGTGGATGGAGGGTAAGCCACCTAAAACTGGAGAATTCAATGTTCACACCGCTGGGGTGTAAGTTGCCCAAGTGGAATACGAGGTGCTGTTCCTCCAGTTTGTGGGAGGCCTCACTCTGACAGTGGAGGAGGCCCGGGACAGAGAGGTCAGTGTGGGACTGGGAAAGGGAGTTCATTTGTTTGGCATAGGAAGAACCAGCACGCCAAGCGCAAGTGTTCGGTGAAATGGTGGCTGAATCTACGCTTGGTCTCACCGATGTATGGGGGGCCACTTCAGGAACAGCGGTTAGAGTTGGGTTCCCTGGATGGAGGTGAGGGAGGAGGTATAGGGAGGGACAAGCTATGTTGAATGAGATTTGCATTGAAGATTGACGATTGCCATTTGGAAATGGTTTTAGAGGGATATGGACCAAACGTGGGCAAGTGGGACTAGTGTAGATGGGGCATGTGGGTCAGCATGGGCAAGCTAGGCTGAAGGGCCTGTTTCCATGCAGTATGACTGTGACAATACATCAATTTGGGAAAAGGAATATTTTTTGCAGTTTCTATGGAAACTAAAATCATTGAATGAAAACTGCAGTGAGGTGGTGATCTTCATTCTAAAATGCTCCCAAAGTGCCCACATTCAGGGAGCAGCAGGTCCTGCAATTTAGTAAAGGACATTGTGGAGAAATATTGGGGGGTTGGCTGTTGTGAGAGGCGATGTGCTAAAGACACACAGTTAATGAGGATGTTGAAGAAGGGTTACACAAATAGCTGGAGAAACTCAGCGGGTGCAGCAGCGTCTAAGGAGCGAAGGAGATAGGCGAAGTTTCGGGTCGAGACCCTTCTTCAGACTGGTCAGGGATCAGGGAAACGAGAGATATAGACGGTGATGTGGAGAGATAAAGAACAATGAATGAAAGATATGCAAAAAAGTATCGATGATAAAGGAAACAGGCCATTGTAAGCTGTTTGTAGAGTGAAAATGAGAAGCTAGTGCGCTTTGGGTGGGGGAGAGATAGAGAGAGAAGGAATTTCAGGGCCCGAGGGCGGAGGGAGAGATGGGAAGGGGAGGAGGCAGCCTGGGGTAACAGAATTGAGAAAATTCAATGTTTAAGCCCAGAGGATGCAGACTCCCCAAGCGAAATATGAGGTGCTGTTCCTCCAACTTGCCGTGTTGCTCACTCCGGCCGTGGAGGAGGCCCAGGACCGAGAGGTCGGATACGGAATGGGAGGGGGAGTTGAAGTGCTGAGCCACCGGGAGGTCGGGTTGGTTATTGCGGACCAAGCGGAGGTGTTCGGCGAAACGATCGCCCAGCCTCCGCTTGGTCTCACCGATGTAGATCAGCTGGCATCTGGAGCAACGGATGCAGTAGATGAGGTTGGAAGAGGTGCAGGTGAACCTCTGTCGGACTTGGAAGGACTGCTTGGGTCCCTGAAAGGAATGGATGGGGGAGGTGAAGGGACAAGTGTAGCATCTCTTGCGGTTGCAAGGGAAAGTGCCCGGGGAAGGGGTGGAGCGGGAGGGAAGGGAAGAATTGACAAGGGAGGTGCGGAGGGAGCGGTCTTTGCGGAAGGCAGACGGGAAAGTCACCTTGCATCTCTGGAGATGGAATGGGTGATGTTTGGGATCGAGACCCTTCTTCAGAAACCAGCATCTGTAGATCCTTCCTACACAGTCGAAGTAGGGTCTCGACCAGAAACCTCACCTATTCCTTCTCTCCAGAGTAGCTGCCTGAGTTATTCCAGACTTTTGCGTCTATCTTCAGTGTAAACCAGCATCTGCAGTTCCTTCCCACACACTGAGTTAATTAAGTTTCGTTACAGTTGATGATTGTTAAAAGCGAGGCAAGGCGGAGGAAGTTCGGCATGTCCTCAACAACTCTCAACAACTTCTGCCGTAGAAAGCATTTTATCAGGATGCATCACTGCACGGTTTGGGAACAGCGCCATCCTGGGATGTCAGGACTTTCATATGAGGAAAGACTGGATAGACTCGGCTTGTACTCGCTAGAACTTAGAAGATTGAGGGGGGATCTTATAGAAATGTACAAAATTCTTAAGGGGTTGGATAGGCTAGATGCAGGAAGATTGTTCCCGATGTTGGGGAAGTCCAGAACAAGGGGTCACAGTCTAAGGATAAGGGGGAATTCCTTTAGGACCGAGATGAGGAAAACATTTTTCACACAGAGAGTGGTGAGTCTCTGGAATTCTCTGCCACAGAAGGTAGTTGAGGCCAGTTCATTGGCTATATTTAAGAGGGAGTTAGATGTGGCCCTTGTGGCTAAAGGGATCAGGGGGTATGGAGAGAAGGCAGGTACGGGATACTGAGTTGGACGAGCAGCCATGATCATATTGAATGGCGGTGCAGGCTCGAAGGGCTGAATGGCCTCCTCCTGCACTTATTTTCTATGTTTCAAAGACCGCAGGAAATTGCAGCGAATTGTGGACGCAGCCCAGACCATCACACAAACCAACCTCCCTTCTATTGACTCCATTTATACCTCACGCCCGCACGGCAAGGCCAGCAGCATCATCAAGGGCCAGTCTTATCCCGGTCACTCCCTCTTCTCCCTCCTCCCATCAGGCAAAAGGTGTGAAACGCACACCTCCAGGTTCAGGTGTAGTTTCTTCCCAGCTGTCATCAAGCAACTGAAAGATCCCACCACAACCAGAGAGCGGTCCTGAACTACTATCTACCTCATTGGAGACCCTCGGACTATCTTTAATCGGACTTTAGTGGCTTCATCTTCCTCTGAACTTAATTCACATAATTCCCTTTACCGTGTATCTGTACACTATGAATGGCTCGATTGTAATCATAGAAACATAGAAAATAGGTGCAGGGGTAGGCCATTCAGCCCTTCGAGCCAGCACCGCCACCATTCAATATGATCATGGCTGATCATCCACAATCAGTACCCAGTGCCTGCTTTTTCCCCCTAATCCCCTGATTCCGTTAGCCCTAAGAGCCAAATCCAACTCTCTCTTGAAAACATCCAGTGAATTGGCCTCCACTGCCCTCTGTGGCGGAGAATTCCACAGATTCACAACTCTCTGGGTGAAAAAGTTTTTCCTCATCTCAGTCCAAAATGGCTGACCCTTTATTCTTAAACTGTAAGCCCGTGGTTCTGGACTTCCCCAACATCAGGAACATGTTTCCTGCATCCACCCTGTGCAATCCCTTAAGAATTTTAAATGTTTCTATAAGATACCCTCTCATCCTTCTAAACTCAGTGAATTGTCTTTCCTATTGTCTTTCTGTTGACTGGATAGTGCGCAAAAAAACTGTTCCAATACTATAGGAGTTAGTGGTTTACAAAAGAAGGCAGAAAGTGCTGGAGTAACTCAGCAGGTCAGGCAGCATCTGTGGAGAACATCGATAGATGACGTTTCACACAGTGCTGGAGTAACTCAGCGGGTCAGGCAGCATCTGTGGAGAACATGGATAGGTGACGTTTCACAGAGTGCTGGAGTAACTCAGCGGGTCAGGCAGCATCTGTGGAGGACATGGATAGGTGACGTTTCACAGAGTGCTGGAGTAACTCAGCGGGTCAGGCAGCATCTGTGGAGAACATGGATAGGTGACGTTTCACAGAGTGCTGGAGTAACTCAGCGGGTCAGGCAGCATCTGTGGAGAACATGGATAGGTGACGTTTCACACAGAGTGCTGGAGTAACTCAGCGGGTCAGGCAGCATCTGTGGAGAACATCGATAGATGACGTTTCACAGAGTGCTGGAGTAACTCAGCGGGTCAGGCAGCATCTGTGGAGAACATGGATAGGTGACGTTTCACAGAGTGCTGGAGTAACTCAGCGGGTCAGGCAGCATCTGTGGAGAACATGGATAGGTGACGTTTCACAGAGTGCTGGAGTAACTCAGCGGGTCAGGCAGCATCTGTGGAGAACATGGATAGGTGACGTTTCACAGAGTGCTGGAGTAACTCAGCGGGTCAGGCAGCATCTGTGGAGAACATGGATAGGTGACGTTTCACAGAGTGCTGGAGTAACTCAGCGGGTCAGGCAGCATCTGTGGAGAACATGGATAGGTGACGTTTCACAGAGTGCTGGAGTAACTCAGTGAGTCAGGCAGCATCTGTGGAGAACATGGATAGGTGACGTTTCACAGAGTGCTGGAGTAACTCAGCGGGTCAGGCAGCATCTGTGGAGAACATGGATAGGTGACGTTTCACACAGAGTGCTGGAGTAACTCAGCGGGTCAGGCAGCATCTGTGGAGAACATGGATAGGTGACGTTTCACAGAGTGCTGGAGTAACTCAGCGGGTCAGGCAGCATTTCGGGCCAGGCTACATCAGTCTGAAGAAGGGTTTCGGCCCGAAACGTTGCCGATTTCCTTTGCTCCATAGATGCTGCCTCACCCGCTGAGTTTCTCCAGCATTTTTGTCTACCTGTCCAGAGATGCTGCCTGACCCACAGAGTTACTCCAGCACTCTGATCTATATCGGTGAGACCAAGCGGAGGCTGGGCGATCGTTTCGCCGAACACCTCCGCTCGGTCCGCAATAACCAACCCGACCTCCCGGTGGCTCAGCACTTCAACTCCCCCTCCCATTCCGTATCCGACCTCTCGGTCCTGGGCCTCCTCCACGGCCAGAGTGAGCAACTCCGCAAGTTGGAGGAACAGCACCTCATATTCCGCTTGGGGAGTCTGCATCCTCTGGGCTTGAACATTGAATTTTCTCAATTCTGTTAACCCAGACTGCCTCCCCCCCCCCACCTCTCCCTCAGCCCTCGGGCCCTGGCATTCCTTCTCTCTCTATCTCTCCCCCACCCAAGTCTCATTTTCACACTACAAACAGCCTACAATGGCCTGTTTCCTTTATCATCGATACTTTTTTGCATATCTTTCATTCATTGTTCTTTATCTCTCCACATCACCGTCTATATCTCTCGTTTCCCTGATCCCTGACCAGTCTGAAGAAGGATCTCGACCCGAAATGTCGCCTATCTCCTTCGCTCCTTAGATGCTGCTGCACCCGCTGAGTTTCCCTAGCCTTTTGTGTAACCCTCTGTGTCTTTCTTTGTGAGCCTGCATCCGCTGTTCCTCGTTTCTCCCTTGCAGATAGATTCACTCGTCACGCACCTTGGTGTCCCTTTGCAGATCCTTCTGATCACATAACAAATGACAACAGTGCAATGGGTTGTGATGACACCCAAGCAGCTCTTGCGGCACCGGAGACCCGGGTTCGATCCTGACTACGGAGTTTGCACGTTCTCCCCGTGACCTGCGTGGGTTTTCTCCAAGATCTTCGGTTTCCTCCCACACTCCAAAGACGTACAGGTTTGTAGGTTAATTGGCTTGGTGTAAATGTAAAAATTGCCCCTAGTGGGTGTAGGATGGTGTTAATGTGCGGGGATCGCTGGCTGGCGAGCACCCGGTTCTTGGTTCTTGGTTACTTGGTCCTCCAGAATATTCCAACTGGAATTTAAACTGGAGGTGGTGAAGGGAGGGGTTTAGCCAGAGAGGGTTATTGGGAAGAAAGTGCCACTTTAAATTTAGTTGCATCTGGCTGGGCAACCGTGGCTTGGTGGAGATTATTCCATGCTTTAATAGTAAATGGAAAGAACGAATTGCCGTACACATCTGTCTTTGAGGCTGGGACCACAAATTGGATCGAATGCCCTCGTCTGCTCCTTATTGGTTTGGGGTTGGTGGTATTGGTCTTGTGATCTATGTCTAGCTGACCATTTAACGTTTTGTAAAAACAGGTCAAACGGTGAGCTTCACGTCTGTCTTGGAGAGGGTTCCACCCCGCCCTGAGAATTCAGAAGTTTGGTGACACTCGCTTCTCTCTCGTAGGCGTTAGTAACAAACCGAGCGGCCTGTCTTTGGACACGTTCGATGGCTGAAATGTTTTTATCTGTGTATGGGTCCCAAGCTGCAACTGCGTAGTCCAGATGAGGTCTAACGAGGGTGAAATACAGCTTCTCCTTGACAGATGCTGAACAATGATGGAAGTTGCGCCTCAGGAAGTTGAGGACACCTGTTGCTTTCACTGTTTACATGATGAGTCTGACCATTCCAACGTAGATCATTCTGCAATTTGATGACCCGGTGGGCCGAAGGGCCTATTTCCACGCTGTAGCTCTAAACTACACTATACTAAAGTGCTGGAGTAACTCAGTGGACAAAGGATGGGTGATGTTTTGGGTCTCTGGGCCTTTACTACAATGTGCCCATCACAAACGATGCCAACCCCCCTCTGCAGGAGTGCGTGTGTTGGGATTGTGTGCTCACTTTCTCCCTCATAAGCTCGTCAGGTCATAAGTGATAGGAGCAGAATGAGGCCATTTGGCCCATCAAGTCCAGGTTTGTAGGTAAATTGGCATTGGTAAAATTGTAAATTGTCCCTAGAGTGTGTAGGATAATGTTAATGTGCGGGGATCGCTGGTCGGCACGGGCTCGGTGGGCCGAAGGGCCTGTACCCACGCTATATCTCCAAACTAAACTCAGTCTACTCCACCATTCAATCATGGCTGATCTATCTCTCCTCACACTGTACAAATGAGTTCATGATTTAATAGGATTGTATGTCATTAAGGATTCTGTGCCTTCGAGAGAGCAGGAGGGGAGGACAGACAAATTGGAGTCGGGTAGTTAAACTAATATTTGCCATATCATCCGCGATTGCAAGTTCAGGGTTAGATTGTTCGGAATGAAATACTGAAGAAAATAAACTCAAATGGACAGGAAGGGAATGGAGGGGTATGGTCTGAGTGCAGGTAGATGGGACTAGGGGAAAATAAATGGTCGGCACGGACTGGAAGGGCCGAGAAGGCCTGTTTCCGTGCTGTAATTGTTATATGGTTATATGGTTAAATGTAAAACTAGAAATGGTGGCGTTTCCACGTGAATGTGGAAGATCGACAGCCACTACTGTGTCTGATAGCTGTTGTGATGAACCAGAATGTTTATTGTCGAAACAAGGAACTGCAGGAGCTACTTTACAAAAAAGGACGCAAAGTGCTGGAGTAACTCAGCAGGGGGAAGAAAGCGGAGAGAGAGGAGGGCCAGGGCAAAGCTGGGCGGCACGGTGGCGCAGCGGTAGGGTTGCTGTTTCACAGCGCCAGAGACCCGGGTTCGACCCTGACTATGGGTGCTGTCTGTACGGAGTTTGCACGTCCCCCCTGTGACTGCGTGGGTTTTCTCCGGGTGCTCCGGCTTCATCCCACACTCCAAACATGTGCAGAGATTGAACGCTAATTGGCTTTGGTAAAATGGTAAATTTCCCCTCTTGTGTAGGATAGTGCTAGTGTGCGGGGATCGCTGGTCGGCGCGGACTCGGTGGGCCGAAGGGCCTGTTTCCACACTGTATCTCAAAACTAAACTAAACAAAGATAAGAGGTGTACACAGGGGTGTGTGAGGTGGGGGGGGGGGGGGGGGGGAGGTTGATAGGCAGACGATTTAATAAAGGCCAAAGAGAAACATTATTACTATTGAGTTCAGTTGAAGTAAAATATGATTTCAATCTCATATCACTTAGAAAAATCTCTGATGCGTTCTTTCGTTATGGGACGAAATGCTGTGGTTTGGTCACGGTATCTTGTACACATGGCCTGTTTACTCAGGTCACAAACAAGGGGTCATCCATCCTTCCAGAGCCAGGATTTGAGAAACAATAGTGCTATTGATAGAAGGAAATCCTGCTTATTCTACAGATGCACAATATGGCTTCCCGCTGACCCGTGCAGGCCCAGTTTTACACACCAGCATATTAGTACCGAATGGGCAGAATCGTAGCCCACTCCCGTCTGCCGTTACTTTAAATGTATTAACTTTCTCTGTCTCCACTTACAAAACAGTCCACTTACACCCTCGCCACAGCTTCAGTTATAGTTTTAGTTCAGAGATACAGCATGGAAACAGGCCCCTACACTAGCTCTATCCTACACACCGCAGACAATTTACAGCAGACAATTAACCTACAAACCTCAAATTTAATATTAACAACTTCAGAAGTTATTCTAAAAATCTCAGTCCAGAAATTCTTAATTTTTATACAATTTGCAAAAGTATGTGTTAAATTAGCCTCTGGATGCTGACATTTATCACAGATAGAGGAGATTTGTGTACGTCTTTGGAATGTGAGAGGAAACCGGGGGACATAAGGAGTAATTTAGAATAAGGGGTAAGCCATTTAGAACGGAGACGAGGAAACACTTTTTCTCACAGAGAGTGGTGAGTCTGTGGAATTCTCTGCCTCAGAGGGCGGTTCTCTGGATGCTTTCAAGAGAGAGCTAGATAGGGCTCTTAAAAATAGCGGAGTCAGGGGATATGGGGAGAAGGCAGGAACGAGGTACTGATTGGGGATGATCAGCCATGATCACATTGAATGGCGGTGCTGGCTCGAAGGGCCGAACGGCCTCCTCCTGCACCTATTGTCTTATATATATATATTTTTTTATCAGAGTAGGTAAGCAGTACATTAGCAAACACATATTACGATAGTAATATTTCGTGTGCAACAATCGTACATTATTAATATTATCAAATGAATCATTTTGTCTCTAATAAAATTTTTTTTTTTTTTAAAGAGAGAGAAACAGAGAGAAAAATAAAATATAAATCAAAAAAAAAGAAATCATATAATTTACCATTAATACGTCATTGGAGATAAAATCAAAGAAATATAGAATATAACTTTACATCCAATCCCGAGTCCAAGTTTCAGTTCGGGTTCCTTGCCGAACCCATCTACCCTTTTAAGTAATCAATGAAAGAAGACCATATTCTAACGAAGGCTTCTCGTTTGTCCATTAGGGCAAATCTGATTCTTTCCAAGTGTAGGGTCTCCGACATTTCCGTAACCCACCTTTTAATTGTGGGGGATATCGGGCCTTTCCAAAATTTTAATATTAATTTCTTCCCAATTATTATACTATAATCTAGGAAATTTCTTTGACGTTGTAAGTATTAGACTTTGTTCTGATATTCCAAGTATTATTAATTTTGAGTCCGGATCCAATTTAATATTAATAACTTCAGAAGTTATTCTAAAAATCTCAGTCCAGAAATTCTTAATTTTTATACAATTTGCAAAAGTATGTGTTAAATTAGCCTCTGGATGCTGACATTTATCACAGATAGAGGAGATTTGTGGGTAGATTCTATTCAATTTAACTTTTGAGTCATGTAATCTGTGTAGTACTTTAAATTGTATTAAAGCATGTCTGGTATTTAACGAGCATTGAGGTCACTGCTGTTGTCTTTTGTCACCCGGAGAAAACCCACGGGGTCACGGGGAAAACGTACAAACTCCGTACAGACAGCAGCCGTAGTCAGGATCGAACCCGGGTCTCTGGCGCTGTGAGGCAGCAGCCAATACTGTTGTATGAACTGCTGTAAATGTCATGCGTACACTGAAAAGCTTTGCTTTGCGCGCTATCTTAACAGAACAGATAATACTATACATAAATACAATCAAGTCTAACTCAAGCACAACAGGTGGAGCAAAGGGGAAGATACAGAGGACGGAATATAGTTCTCAGCATTGTAGTTCCACAGACAAAGTCCAATGTCCTCAATGGGGTAGAGGTGAATCGGACGGTAGCCTCGCTTATGGAAGGACCGTTCAGAGGGGAACTGAAGTTCCTGTGTCTCCATACTTTCTAACATCTGTTCCTTCTGCCATATGAGAGCAGGGAGAGGAAGGAAGGTTACACAAAAGGCTGGAGAAACTCAGCGGGTGCAGCAGCATCTAAGGAGCGAAGGAGATAGGCGACGTTTCGGGTCGAGACCCTTCTTCAGGCTGGTCAGGGATCAGGGAAACGAGAGATATAGATGGTGATGTGGAGAGATAAAGAACAATGAATGAAAGATATGCAAAAAAGTATCGATGATAAAGGAAACGGGCCATTGTAAGCTGGTCTGAAGAAGGGTCTCGACCCGAAACGTCGCCTATCCCCTTCGCTCCTTAGATGCTGCTGCACCCGCTGAGTTTCTCCAGCTTTTTGTGTACCATTGTAAGCTGTTTGTTGTGTGAAAATTAGAAGCTAGTGCGACTTGGGTGGGGGAGAGATGGAGAGAGAGGGAATGCCAGGGCCCGAGGGCTGAGGGAGAGGTGGGAAGGGGAGGAGGCAGCAAGGGTTAACAGAATTGAGAAAATTCAAGAGGAAGGAAGGAATGGGTGCAGTGGGACAAGTCTTGGAATATGTTGAAGGTCGACACTAAATACTGGAGTAACTCGACAGCACCGGCAGTATCTCTGGAGAGAAGGAACTGGGGAGAAGGAATATGTTAGCTGCTGTGCTGAGACAGCCTGGAGTGCAAATGGAGTCAGTCGTGGGAACTCCTATATGCGTATTGGCATCTTTTTGTCTACAAAAAAACACTGCCTTCTCTTTTCTTTTGCTGCTGCTAAACTCTTAAAATACAATTATCACCACTCTGTATCATTTGGGCCATGGAAGTTTTAATATAACCATATAACAATTACAGCACGGAAACAGGCCCTCTCGGTCCGTGCCGACCATTTATTTTCCCCTAGTCCCATCTACCTGCACTCAGACCATACCCCTCCATTCCCTTCCCGTCCACATACCTATCCACTTTACTTTTAAATGTTAAAATCGATCCTGCCTCCACCACTTCTGCTGGAAGATCATTCCACACAGCCACCACTCTCTGAGTAAAGAAGTTCCCCCTCATGTTACCCCTAAACTTCTGTCCCTTAATTCTCATGTCATGCCCTCTTGTTTGAATCTTCCCTACCCCCAATGGGAAAAGCTTATCCACGTCAACTCTGTCTATCCCTTTCATCATTTTAAAGACCTCAATCAAGTCCCCCCTCAACCTTCTGCGCTCCAAAGAATAAAGACCTAACTTGTTCAACCTTTCTCTGTAACTTAGTTGCTGGAACCCAGGCAACATTCTAGAAGGGTCTCGACCCGAAACGTCGCCCATCTCTTTCACTCCTTAGATGCTGCTGCACCCGCTGAGATTCTCCAGCTTTTTGTGTACCCACAATTCTCCAGCATCTGTAGTTCCTTCTTTAAAACATTCTAGTAAATCTCCTCTGTACTCTCTCTATTTTGTTGACATCCTTCCTATAATTAGGCAACCAAAAATGTACACCATACTCCAGAATTGGTCTCACCAATGCCTGGTATAATTTTAACATTACTATTTAACATTAATATTTTTGGGGATTTTTTGGCCAAATGAATAGGAACCCAGCAAGGACCAAGACATGGAACTCAGATTTAGAGCGAGGAGCAAAAGTAATAGATGGGATCGGAGGAACATCTTTTTCTACCCAGTCAGTGGGCAATAATCGAAAATTCATAACCATTAGAGTAGGTATGTTACAAAACTTACCTCGAGCAGCGCTGCAGTTCTGCCGCTCCCCGTCTGCGCGACTTTGGCGCCTTTCAGAGGGGGGCGGGCTTAAAGTGCCGTTTTTCAACAGACCTGGAAAATCGATGAATGTTGGGCGATTTTGTTGCGGAAGAAAAATCGCTCCGACATTTCATGAATGAAGGTATTTTTAAATTACTCTAAATTATTTGTTAACTAGAGTAATTTAAAAATCACCTTCAAAAGCCGTGAGCACTGACAACCGGAAGGATTTTGCGTAGGGGAGAAAAAAAGGTAAATAGTTTATTTTTATATTAAAAGTTGGTTTTTCGGGAGTATGAATGAACCAACAGTCATTTTCCTCCTGACTTCACCGCTAACCGCAACGTTCCAATCCACCGCATTCCACTAAAATCCACTCGCTAGTTGATTTAAATGGCCATTAATTTACAGGCATTAAACACTAAATTCCTTCCATTTGGCCTAGAAATTCATGAAAATGAGATTTAAAAATTATGTTATATTGTGGATTATTGTGTGAATGTTATTTGGACACTTAGGCAATTTTAAAAAAGTTTATCTTTTCTTAAGAAATTGATAGATGTTTAGATCTACTCATTGAATTTTGTAATTAGCTACAATTAGATAACTAACTAATTATATGCTTTAATTTCAGGTCATCCAAGTAAGATTGTTTCATATTTATTTCAGAATGCTTCAATCTATAATAAGTGAAAATTTCACTGAGTTCTATTAATTTTTAAGAAAGTTATGGGCTTTTAACTGATCCAGATCACAGCTTTTGAGTTAAGTCAATTGAAAGGCAGTGGGGAACAAGATGCTAATTTCCGAGTATGAAAATGGCCATAACTTTCTTAATACTGAAGATATGAAAGTGAATTAGGTGTCAAATTAAACTTCTTTTTATGCTTTATCTGATGGGATAAATTGCAGACTTGATTTTTAAAATCTCAAAATTTTGTAACATTGCTAATTAGAGGGGGTTTGGAGATCAAGAGGGATCTTTGAAGGGGAACTGGACAGAGGAGTTGGGGAACGAGGCACTCCTGGTGAGCAGGAACACTCCCCATGAGCAGTGGGCCTGCTCCTCCGGTACGGAGAGCGGAGGGTCGGGGGGGCACAAAGCACAATCTTTGTTTAAGCTCTCGGCAGAATAACACCAATACCTTTTCTTAAGGGGTTGGACAGGCTAGATGCAGGAAGATTGTTCCCGATGTTGGGGAGGTCCAGGACAAGGGGTCACAGCTTAAGGATAAGGGGGAAATCCTTTAGGACCGAGATGAGAAGGACTTTTTTCACACAGAGAGTGGTGGGTCTCTGGAACTCTCTGCCACAGAGGGTGGTTGAGGCCAGTTCATTGGCTATATTTAAGAGGGAGCTAGATGGGGCCCTTGTGGCTAAGGGGATCAGAGGGTATGGAGAGGAGGCAGGTACGGGATACTGAGTTGGATGATCAGCCATGATCATATTGAATGGCGGTGCAGGCTCGAAGGGCCGAATGGCCTACTCCTGCACCTAATTTCTATGTTTCTATGTTTTCAATATTGTAAATTCTGCTGCAGCCCCGGGTAGGGAACTATCTCTATTTGTACTTGTAAGTAATAATGTCATGGTTCTGTCTGGGACATATAACAATAAAAACTCTTGCCTTGAATATCCCCCTCGAGACAGCGAGTGGACAGGTTTGCCGCTGGTCTTGGGCGTCTTTCAGGTCGGGCTGTGATGGATATGTTGCCTTTCTGTAGCTCGTAATTGTCCGACAGAGAATGTGTTTGGATAGCCCATATGGTGCAAGAAACAAACAAAGCAGCCACAAATCTGCTCGCTCAGGGGAGAGCGCGGGGGAGAGCGCGGGGGAGAGCGCGGGGGAGAGCGCGGGGGAGAGCGCGGGGGAGAGCGCGGGGGAGAGCGCGGGGGAGACGTGATACCAAACTCTCTCTTTTCATTCAGACACGGACTGACCTGACGTTGAATTATATTGGGATGCCCGACACTCCTCCAGGTGAGTGTGCGAGAGAGTGTGAGTGCGTGTGAGTCTGTGTAACAGTGTGTGTGAGTGTGTGTGACAGTGTGTGTGACAGTGTGTGTGTGTGACAGTGTGTGTGTGTGTGACAGTGTGTGTGTGTGTGTGTGAGTCTGTGTGACAGTGTGTGTGACAGTGTGTGCGTGTGACAGTGTGTGTAAGTCTGTGTGACAGTGTGTGTGTGTAAGTCTGTGTGGCAGTGTGTGTGAGTCTGTGTGACAGTGTGTGTGACAGTGTGTGTGTGTGACAGTGTGTGTGTGTGAGTCTGTGTGACAGTGTGTGTGTGTGTGTGTGTGTGTAAGTCTGTGTGTGAGTCTGTGTGACAGTGTGTGTGACAGTGTGTGTGTGTGACAGTGTGTGTGTGTGTGTGTGAGTCTGTGTGACAGTGTGTGTGACAGTGTGTGCGTGTGACAGTGTGTGTAAGTCTGTGTGACAGTGTGTGTGTGTAAGTCTGTGTGGCAGTGTGTGTGTGTGTGTGTGACAGTGTGTGTGCATAATTGTGTGTGTGAGTGTGTGTGAGTCTGTGTGACAGTGTGTGTGTGTGTGTGTGAGTCTGTGTGACAGTGTGTGTGTGTGTGTGAGTCTGTGTGACAGTGTGTGTGTGTGTGTGTGAGTCTGTGTGACAGTGTGTATGTGACACTGTGTGTGTGTGTGTGTGAGTCTGTGTGACAGTGTGTGTGTGTCTGAGTCTGTGTGACAGTGCGTGTGCGTAAGTGTGTGTGTGTGTGTGTATGGGGGGGGAGCTTCACTGCATAACCTCCTACCTCTCTTCACTTCAGCGGTCGAGGAAAAAGCGCAGGAGCTGGAAGAGGGTAGGCCGGAGGAAGAGACAATACAGCCTCTCGAGGTTGAAGCAAAGGGGTAAGGAGGGAGAGAGGGAGGGAGGAAATAGGCTCTTTGGCCCAACAAACAAAGATGCTGCCTCTGAAATAGCTGTGATAATTCACCACACACTGCTGTGAAGGCTATCTATCTATCTATCTACTTTGACTTCCCTCTCACTGTTCTTGAGCGGACTTTGCTGGCTTTACCTTGCACTAAACTTTATCCCCTTATCATACACGTGCTTCAAGCAGCAAGAGCATTGGTTACCTTCCTGATCGTAAGGATAAATGAAAAAGACAATTAAATCTTTGTTTACTTCATCAAGTAGTATTCGCTGGAGTTTGACATTGAACCCGAGAAAAATATCTAGCATCTCTGTCTTGTAATCCTAAATCGGAAGAAGGGTCTCGACTTGAAACGTCACCCATCATTTTGCTCCAGAGATGGTGCCTGACCCGCTGAGTTACTCCAGCACTTTGTGTCTAACTTTGTAATTAGTTTAGTTTAGTTCAGAGATACAGCTCGGAAACAGGCCCTTCGGCCCACGCTGTCCTCCCCAACCAGCGATCCCCGCACATTAACACTACCCTACACACACTAGGGACAATTTTACACTCATACCAAACCAACTAACCTACAAACCTGCACGTCTTTGGAGTGTGGGAGGAAACCGAAGATCTCTGAGAAAATCCACGCAGGTCACGGGGAGAACGTGCAAACTCCGCACAGGCAGCATCCGCAGTCAGGATCGAACCCGGGTCACTGGCGCTGTAAGGCAGCAACTCTACTGCTGCGCCACCGTGCCGTACAATCCTAAACTTTATTTTGTAAGTTAAGATAGTGGTATTTAAAAGACTTTTGGGGAGGCACATGGATATGCAGGGAATGGAGGGATATGGATTACTGTATGTGCAGGCAGATTGATCCCTGGGATGGCGGGACTGTCATATGAGGAAAGATTGAAAAGACTAGGCCTGTATTCACTGGAGTTTAGAAGGATGAGGGGGAATCTTATAGAAACATATAAAATTATAAAAGGACTGGACAAGCTAGATGCAGGAAAAATGTTCCCAATATTGGGCGAGTCCAGAACCAGGGGCCACAGTCTTAGAATAAACATAGAAACATAGAAATTAGGTGCAGGAGTAGGCCGTTCGGCCCTTCGAGCCTGCACCGCCATTCAATATGATCATGGCTGATCATCCAACTCAGTATCCCGTACCTGCCTTCTCTCCATACCCTCTGATCCCCTTAGCCACAAGGGCCACATCTAACTCCCTCTTAAATATAGCCAATGAACTGGCCTCAACTACCCTCTGTGGCAGAGAGTTCCAGAGACACACCACTCTCTGTGTGAAAAAAGTCCTTCTCATCAAGGGGAGGTCATTTAAGACTGAGGTGAGAAAAAGTTGTGAATTTGTGGAATTCCCTGCCACAGAGGGCAGTGGAGGCCAAGTCACTGGATGGATTTAAGAGAGAGTTGGATAGAGCTCTAGGGGCTAGTGGAGTCAAGGGATATGGGAGAAGGCAGGCACGGGTTATTGATTGGGGACAATCAGCCATGATCACAATGAATGGCGGTGCTGGCCCGAAGGGCTGAATGGCCTCCTCCTGCACCTATTTTCTATGTTTCTATGTCTATGTTAAGCCTAACATCGTGGAGCTGGAGGCCTTGCTCGGGACTGACTCTGAGCCCCACCGCGGGGTTGCCCGGGATCGACGCAGCCTACGGATTTTAACAGCTCGCAGTCTCGGTTAAGAGACCGTTGTCGAGATCTCCAAAGGCCACACAACGTTTGACAAGCCGTGACGAGGAGGGCCCGAACACCACCGGCTACGGGAGTCTAGATCGTCCCGTCAACGGAGGGCTCGAGGCCCCCGACCGCGGGAGGACAAAAAAGGGATCTTTTCTTTACCCTTCCATCACAGTGGGGAATGTAGAGGGGTAACTGTGGTGGATGTTTATGTTAAAATGTATTTTGTGTGTCTTGTTGCTGTTTATTGGTATGACTGAACGCAAATCAAATTCCCCGTATGTTGTGAAACATACTTGGCTAATAAAGTATGATTATGATAATTAATTTGAGGATTTGAGTATAGGAGCAGGGAGGTTCTACTTCAGTTGTACAGGGCCTTGGTGAGACCACACCTGGAGTATTGCGTACAGTTCTGGTCTCCAAATCTGAGGAAGGACATTATTGCCATAGAGGGAGTGCAGAGAAGGTTCACCAGACTGATTCCTGGGATGTCAGGACTGTCTTATGAACAAAGACTGCATAGACTCGGTTTATACGCTCTAGAGTTTAGGAGATTGAGAGGGGATCTTATAGAAACTTACAAAATTCTTAAGGGGTTGGACAGGCTAGATGCAGGAAGATTGTTCCCGATGTTGGGGAGGTCCAGGACAAGGGGTCACAGCTTAAGGATAAGGGGGAAATCCTTTAGGACCGAGATGAGAAGGACTTTTTTCACACAGAGAGTGGTGGGTCTCTGGAACTCTCTGCCACAGAGGGTAGTTGAAGCCAGTTCATTGGCTATATTTAAGAGGGAGTTAGATGTGGCCCTTGTGGCTAAGGGGATCAGGGGGTATGGAGAGAAGGCAGGTACGGGATACTGAGTTGGATGATCAGCCATGATCATATTGAATGGCGGTGCAGGCTCGAAGGGCCGAATGGCCTACTCCTGCACCTAATTTCTATGTTTCTATTAAGTGGTGCTCTTGGCATCATGTCCGGCCTAGACAATGTGGGCTGAAGGGCATGTTATGGCGCTGTACTGTTCGATGTTTTATAATGTTAACAGGACATCCATAAAATAAACACAGGTGGATCTTGCTGTCTAAACATGTAGACTTCTCCTTAAATCATCGCTGCTTTGAAGGAGAGGGTAAAACAACACTGCAGCCAGATCCAATCTTGATTAAAGGTCAGTCAGGCCTCAACCAAACGCGTTGAGCTGTACGGGTATTTTATTTACGATAATCTCTCTGCATTAGGTCCCTGTTTGTCCAAGAGAGTCAACGCACTGCGCATAACGGCAGCCTGTGAATAGATGAAAGATTTCCCCGCCGTCGGAAGTTAGGTGCCAATTCCCGCAGGACAGTCACCCTACAATGTTTATGGAAGCTGGCCAGACTCACAAAATGAGCGCTGTTTGAATCTATAAGGCTGCTGAGGCTCTATAAGGCGCTGGTCTGGCCGAATTTGGAGTACTGTGAGCTATTTTAGGCCCCATATCTGAGGAAGGATGTGCTGGCTCTGGAGAGGGTCCAGAGGAGGTTTACAAGAATGATCCCAGGAATGAGTGGGTTAGCCTACGATGAGCGTTTGTCGGCACTGGGCCTGTCCTCGCTGGAGTTCAGAAGAATGAGGGGGGGACCTCATTGAAACGTACAGAATAGTGAAAGGCTTGGATAGAGTGGATGTGGAGAGGATGTTTCCACTAGTGGGAGAGTCTAGGACCAGAGGGCACAGCCTCAGAATTAAAGGGTGTATTTTTAGGAAGGAGATGAGGAGAAATTTCTTTAGTCAGAGGGTGGTGAATCTGTGGAATTCTCTGCCACAGAAGTTGTGGAGGCCACGTCAGTGGATATTTTTAAGGCAGAGATAGATAGATTCTTGATTAGTGCGGGTGTCAGAGGTTATGGGGAGAAGGCAGGAGAATGGGGTTAGGATGGAGAGATAGATCAGCCATGATTGAATGGCTGAGTAGACTTGATGGGCCTTTTTCTATTCCTTTTTTTTACATTTACCAATTAACCTACAAACCTGTACGTCTTTGGAGTGTGGGAGGAAACCGAAGATCTTGGAGAAAACCCGCGCAGGTCACGGGGAGAACGTACAAACTCCGTACAGACAAGCACCCGTAGTCGGGATCGAACCCGGGTCTCCGGCGCTGCATTCGCTGTAAGGCAGCAACTCTACCGCTGTGCCACAGTGACTGCCAAGATGGCTAACATTTCTCCCTTAACGGACAGTGCCAAGATCTCCCTGTACGATTATCGTCTGCTTTGATCCTTTTCACACCTTGCATTCTCTTTGTACTCCTCCATATCAACAGCCTCCCTCTCCCCTGACTCTCGGTCTGAAGAAGGGTCTCGACCCGATACATCACCCATTTCTCGTACAGTTTTGGTCTCCAAATCTGAGGAAAGACATTCTTGTGATAGAGGGGGTACAGAGAAGATTCACCAGACTGATTCCTGGGATGTCAGTACTTTCATATGAGGAAAGACTAGATAGACTCGGCTTGTACTCGCTGGAATTTAGAAGATTGAGGGGGGATCTTATAGAAACTTTCAAAATTCTTAAGGGGTTGGACAAGCTAGATGCTGGAAGATTGTTCCCGATGTTTGGGGGAGTCCAGAACAAGGGGTCACAGTCTAAGGATAAGGGGGAATCCCTTTAGGACCGAGATGAGGAAAACATTCTTTACACAGAGAGTGGTGAGTCTCTGGAATTCTCTGCCACAGAAGGTAGTTGAGGCCAGTTCATTGGCTATATTTAAGAGGGTGTTAGATGTGGCACTTATGGCTAAAGGGATCAGGGGGAATGGAGAGAAGGCAGGTACGGGATACTGAGTTGGATGATCAGCCATGATCACATTGAATGGCGGTGCAGGCTCGAAGGGCCGAATGGCCTACTCCTGCACCTAATTTCTATGTTTCTATGTTTATTCTAAGACTGTGGCCCCTGTTTCTGCACTCGTCCAATATTGTGAACATTTTTCCTGCATCTAGCTTGTCCAGTCTTTTTATAATTTTATATGTTTCTATAAGATCCCCCCTCATCCTTCTAAACTCCAGTGAATACAGGCCTAGTCTTTTCAATCTTTCCTCATATGACAGTCCCGCCATCCCAGGGATCACTGGGAGAACGTACAGACTCCATACAGACAGCACCCGTAGTTGGGATCGAACCTGGGTCTCCGGCGCTGCATTCGCTGTAAGGCAGCAACTCTACCGCTGCGCCACCGTGCCCGCCCAGACGCGGTTAAACTGAAGATAAACACACAAGCTAGAGTAACTCAGTGGGTCAGACAGTATCTCCAGAGAAAAGGAACAGGTGATCTTTCGGGTCGAGTCCCTTCTTCAGACTGAGACAGGGGAGAGGGAAACGAGAAATACGGATGTGATATGTAGAGAGATACGGAGCAAATGAAAGAAAGATATGCCGAGAGGAAGTAACAATGACAAAGAAAACAGGCCATTGTCAGCTGTGGGCTAGGTGAAAATGAGTTACGGACAATGAGACTCAACAAGGTGACTTTGAAGCTAGTACAATGTTTTGGGTGGGGGACGGACGGAGAGAGAGGGGATACAAAAGTTATTAAGTTAGAGAAATCAACACACCGCTGGGCTGTAAGCTGACCAAGCGAAATATGAAGGGCTGTTCCTCCAATTTGCGTTTGGCCTGACTCTGTCAATGGAGGAGGCCCAGGACGGAAAGGTCAGAGTGGGAATGGGAGGGGAAGTTACAACTGGGAGATCAGGTAGGTCCATGCTCAGTGAGACGATCGCCCTGTCTACGTTAAGTCTTGCCGATGTATAATGTCCCTGTCCCACTTCGGAAACCTGAACGGAAACCTCTGGTGACTTTGCGCCCCACCCAAGGTTTCTGTGTGGTTCCCGGAGGTTGCAGGTGGTTGCAGGTAGGGAGACTGACAAAAACCTTCAGGAACCTCCGGGAACTGCACGGAAACCTTGGATTGGGCACAAAGTCTCCAGAGGTTTCCGTTCAGGTTTCCTAAGTGGGACAGGGGCATTAGAGTCCTGGCTGTGGGTTGCCCGAGTCATGACGTTGTTAGGTATTCGGGTCTTCAGTAAACAAGGGCTCTTTTGCCTTCTTTGGTGCTGGTGAAATATTCATTGTAACTCATTAAACCAAAGAAAGTGGATTTTGTGAATAGTGTCTTAATGTACAGAGTGGAGATGTCTTTCTCGGAGCAGAAACAGGAACGTTAACAAGTCTGGAACAGTTCAACCTTTATTGCCTATCAGAGCTTTAGTCAGCCGACTACGTGTTATGTTCCGGACCAGCTGAGTTTCATTGCATCCTTTCTGAACAAGTGTGTAAAGGGCCTGCCCCACCAGCATGCAACTCCACGCGATGGGCGCGACCTAACGTGGTCGCTTGAGCCGTCCGGTGTCGCGGGGCCGGTCCCACTTCGATCGCCAGAATTGTGCGGAGTTCGTCCCGACATCGCACGGGGCTCCGAAAAACTGACCGTGTTCAAAAAATCCGCGCGGCAACGGCTTGTCAGCTCGCAGTCGCCTCGACGCATTACACACCGTCGTGCCTCCGTGACCCTCTCTGTTTGTGCCTCTGTGCCCCTCTGTGTGTGTGTGCCTCTGTGCCCCTCTCTGTGTGCCCCTCTCTGTCCTGGCGAACTTACCTTTCAGACTTTGCTCCAAGTTCGCCTCACTTTGCGCCGCGTTGCGCCACTCACCCGACCTCTGCGCGGCCCTCGCTGCCGGTTTGGTCGCGCTTGCCGCATGCAGGCGCATGCTGGTGTGAACAGCCCTGTACAGGGGATCACCCGACCTCCGCGCGGCCCCCGCTTCTAGTTTGATCGCGCTCACCGCATGGAGTCGGATGCTGGTGGGACAGGCCCTTATTGATCCTTTGTATGTAATGTCAATAAATCAGTCGGAGCATCTGATCCTCATCTTGTAGTCAGTAAACATAGAGTAACCCAAAATGTTGAAACGAAGAACTGCAGAAGCTGGCTTATACCAAGGAGAAACACAAAGTCCCGGAGTAACTCAGCGGGTCAGACAATCACCGATCCTCTTTCTCCAGAGATGCTGCCTGGTCCGCTGAGTTACTCCAGCACTTTGCGTCTATCTTTCTGCAATGAACCAAACAGACTGCATAGTGCAGGAACGGACCGTTCAATCCAATCGCTTTGTTCTCATATTGTTCCTCTCATTTCTTCATTTAACCCTGTCCTGCTATTCTGTTGATCTTGTTTAGTTTAGTTTAAAGATACAGCGCAGAAACAGGCCCTTCGGCCCACCAGGTCCGCGCTGACCAGCGATCCCCACACCCTAACACTATCCTACACACACTAAGGGCAATTGTTTGCATTTACCAAGCCAATTGGCCTACAAACCTGCATGTCTTTGGCGTGTGGGAGAAAAACGAACATCTCGGAGGAAACCCACGCAGGTCACGGGGAGAACGTGCAAACTCCGTGCAGACTGCACCCGTAGTCGGGATCGAACCTGGGTCTATGGTGCTGCAAAGGGCTCTAAGGCAGCAACTCTACCGTTGCGCCACCGTGCCACCCCTAATATTTCTCCGTAAATACATATTTCACCTGAGGAAAAGTTAAGATGGTAGTGCATGCCAACAGCAACTTGTATTTACAACAGACTTTTAGTTCAGTTCCGAAACGTCGCCTATCTCCTTCGCTCCTTAGATGCTGCTGCACCCGCTGAGTTTCTCCAGCTTTTTGTGTAACCCTCGATTCTCCAGCATCTGCAGTTCCTTCTTTAAGACTTTTAGTTCAGTTTGGTTGATTATTGTCACGTGCGAGAGGCCATTTTGTTGCGTGCTATCCAGTCAGTGGAAAGACTGGACACAATTCCAATCAAGGCATCCATAGTGTACAGATACGGGATAAAGGGAGTTGACGTGTAAAAGATTGGAGCGATTGGAATGACTGATCCACTGCAGATCCACTCGTGGGACTAACATGCAGAGAGTCATCTGGCTTGGACGCCATCTTGGATGAGTTTCAATAAGTTAAACTATATGGGGCTTCTGACACAGAATGGGTCGCAGAGACAAGGACTCAGATGAAAGAGAGCCTTTGAAAGAGATGCAGTGAAAAGGAATAAAACACTTTGGTGAAGGAGTAAGTTTGAAGGTGAGATACAAAGTGCTGGAATAACTCCAGCACTTTGGGCGGCAACGGTGGCGCAGCGGTAGAGTTGCTGCCTTACAGCGCTTGCAGTGCCAGGGACCCGGGTTCGATCCCAACCAGAGTTTGTACGTTCTCCCCGTGACCCTGTCGGGTTTTCTCCGAGATCTTCGGTTTCCTCCCACACTCCAAAGACGTGCAGGTTTGTTGGATAGTGTTAATGTGCGGGGATCACGGGTCGGTGCAGACTTGGTGGGCCGAAAGGGCCTGTTTCTGTGCTGTATCTGCAAATTAAACTAAACTAAGTCAGTCAGGCAACATTCCTGGAGAACATGGATAGGTGATGGTATCATATTCACTGAAACAGAACAATGAAATTCTTGGGCACACAAAAGGCTGGAGAAACTCAGCGGGTGCAGCAGCATCTAAGGAGCGAAGGAGATAGGCGACGTTTCGGGTCGAGACCCTTCTTCAGGATCTCGACCCGAAATGTTGCCTACCTCCTTCGCTCCTTAGATGCTGCTGCACCCGCTGAGTTTCTCCAGCTTTTTGTGTAACCCTCGATTCTCCAGCATCTGTAGTTCCTTCTTTAACACAATGAAATTCTTACTTGCAGCAGTACAACAGGTTTGTAGATACAGTGCTCACTACATAATCCTATTCTCACACCTAATCCTCCTTTATTTATTTGATTTCCTTTTATCTCTTCTGATTTCATACCCCTCTATACACCTTGTGTAGGTATGTTGCAAAACTTACCTTGAGCAGCGCTGCAGTTCTGCCGCTCCCCGTGTGCGCGACTTTGGCGCCTTTCAGAGGGGGGCGGGCTTAAAGTGCCGTTTTTCAACAGACATGGAAAATCGATGAATGTCGGGCGATTCCGTTGCGGAAGAAAAATCGCTCCGACATTTCATGAATGAAGGTATTTTTAAATTACTCTAAATTATTTATTAACTAGAGTAATTTAAAAATCACCTTCAAAAGCCGTGAGAACTGACAACCGGAAGGATTTTGCGTAGGGGAGAAGAAAAGGTAAATAGTTTATTTTTATATTAAAAGTTGGTTTTTCGGGAGGCTCTAATAATATTTTTATGTTGCGAAATGGGGTCCAAAAAAATGTATGAACCAACAGTATTTTTCCTCCTGACGTCACCGCAAACCGCAACGTTCCAATCCACCGCATTCCACTAAAACCCACTCGCTAGTTGATTTAAATGGCCATTAATTT
This sequence comes from Raja brachyura, assembly GCA_963514005.1. The sequence goes on along the minus strand of OY740789.1, from coordinate 76,452,373 downwards.
ACAGGCATAAAACACTAAATTCCTTCCATTTGGCCCAGAAATTCATGAAAATGAGATTTAAAAATTATGTTATATTGTGGATTATTGTGTGAATGTTATTTGGACACTTAGGCAATTTAAAAAAAGTTTATCTTTTCTTAAGAAATGGATAGATGTTTAGATCGACTCATTGAATTTTGTAATTAGCTACAATTAGATAACTAACTAATTATATGCTTTAATTTCAGGTCATCCAAGTAAGATTGTTTCATATTTGTTTCAGAATGCTTCAATCTATAATAACTGAAAATTTCATTGAGTTCTCTTAATTTTTAAGAAAGTTATTGGCTTTTAACTTTTCCAGATCACAGCTTTTGAGTTAAGTCAATTGAAAGGCAATGGGGTACAAGATGCTAATTTCCGAGAATGAAAATGGCCATAACTTTCTTAATACTGAAGATATGAAAGTAAATTAGGTGTCAAATTAAACTTCTTTTTAGGCTTTATCTGATGGGATAAATTGCAGACTTGATTTTTTAAATCTCAAAATTTTGTAACATTGCTACCTTGTGCTGAAACGTCACCTATCCATCAAGTCAAGTCACTTTTATTTCTAGAGCACATTTAAAAAACAACTCTCGTTGACCAAAGTGCTTCACATTGGAGGAGGTACTAACGTTATACAACAGTGGTTCATAGATTAAGTACAAACATAAATACATACATATAGCCCTCCCTCAGAGGATGTTAAGAAAGGCTTGAGAGTAAAGATGAGTTTTAAGTCTCGAATTAAAGGAGTCGATGGAGGAGGCAGTTTTAAAAATATATATATATATTTTTGTTAGAGTAGTGTGGTACTTGAGTACCTAATACATACATACATATTTCCATTCTTGTACAACTTTGTATTTTTGATTTAATAATAAGAACAGTGAGTGAAAAAATAAATAAAGAGTGTCAGAATAGATAGACAAGTGAGTAGAAGCAGATAGCAAAAGAAATAAAGGACAGAGATGAGAAGCTGAAAAGATTGAGATAGAACGAGAACGTAGAGGAAAGAGAGATTAGGAGAGATCTACCTATTTTGTATTTTTGCCCATCCGTCACCCGGTTCTAAACCATTTAATTTCTAAGGTTATGTTATGTTGCACCATATGCTTGTAAAAAGTTGATAAAAGGAGACCAAGTCTTTGAGAATTGGTCTACTTTGCCTAGTAGGAGAAATCTCATTTCTTCAAGATGTAGCGTTTCAGACATGTTTGAAATCCACATTTTGAACGTTGGCGTGGTTGCGTTTTTCCAAAATTTGAGTATAAGCTTTTTTGCTGTTATTAGACCGTAATTAAGAAAAGCGTCTTGGAGCGTAGTTAGTTTACTTCCCTCTTCCATTGATCCAAAGATAATCAGTTCTGTATTGGGGTTCAATTTTGTGTTGAATAGTTTTGTAATAATTCCAAAGATTTCATTCCAAAATTTATACAGTTTTATACACGAGACAAAGGAATGTGCTATAGTGGCATTTTGAGTTAGACATTTGTCGCAGATGGGGGAAACGGAGGAGGGGGCAGTTCTGATGGGAAGAGGGATGCTGTTCCACAGTCTAGGAGCTGCAACCGCAAAGGCGCGGTCGCCCCTGAGCTTATGCCTAGACCGCGGGATGTTCAGCAACCCTTAGTTGGCCAATCTGAGGGACCTGGAGGTGGTGTGGTGGGTGAGCAGACTTTAATGTAGGTAGGAGCAAGCCCATTGAGGGCTTTGTAGACATAAAGGAGGATCTTGAAATGTATTCGGAACCGCACAGGGAGCCAGTGGAGAAAGGCCAGGATCGGGGTGATGTGGTCCCTTTTTCGGGTGCCCGTCAGGAGTCTCGCTGCGGCGTTTTGGACCAGTTGCAGGCGGGACAGGGAAGATTGGCTGATGTCAGTGTAGAGGGAGTTGCAGTAATCTAGGCGGGAGGAGATAAATATGTGGATGATCTTTTCGAGGTCATCGAGCTGGAGGAATTGTTTTATTTTAGCTATCGTCCGAAGCTGTTCTCCATGTTCTCCACAGATGCTGCCTGACCCGCTGAGTTACTCCAGCACTCTGTGAAACGTCACCTATCCATGTTCTCCACAGATGCTGCCTGACCCGCTGAGTTACTCCAGACCTCTGTGAAACGTCACCTATCCATGTTCTCCACAGATGCTGCCTGACCCGCTGAGTTACTCCAGCACTCTGTGAAACGTCACCTATCCAAGTTCTCCACAGATGCTGCCTGACCCGCTGAGTTACTCCAGCACTCTGTGAAACGTCACCTATCCATGTTCTCCACAGATGCTGCCTGACCCGCTGAGTTACTCCAGCACTCTGTGAAACGTCACCTATCCAAGTTCTCCACACATGCTGCCTGACCCGCTGAGTTACTCCAGCACTCTGTGTCCTTTTGTGTATTAAGCAGCATCTGCAGTTCCTTGTCTCTACGTGCTATTTTGGTATCCTCCATCCTTTGGGAGTCTACCGAGAGGAAACCGGAGCGCCCAGGGAAATGCTACGCACTCACAGGGAGAACGTACAAACTTCGTACAGATGGGACCTCTAAAAACTGCAGGTAATGGAGAAGAGAAGGGGGAAGGTGAGTTAAATTGATGTTTGTAACGTAGGTCCACAAACAAAAACCTGGACCCACTGTAGTTCGCTTACCGCCACAACACATCAACGGTGGACGCGATCTCGCTGGCCCTCCACTCCGCTCTGGACCACTTGGACAACAAAACCTCATATGTCAGGCTGTTATTCATTGATTACAGCTCGGCATTTAATACAATCATCCCCTCCAAGCTGGTTATCAAACTCTCAGAACTGGGTCTCTGCCCATCCCTCTGCAATTGGATCCTCGACTTCCTCATCCACAGACCACAGTCTGTTCGTATTGGTGGAAATGTGTCAGACACCATAACAATCAGCACGGGAGCACCTCCAGGCTGCATGCTCAGCCCGCTGCTGTACTCACTCTATACTCATGACTGCGTAGCCAGTCATAGTTGCGAACTCCATCATCAAGTTCGCTGACGACACCACTGTTGTGGGACGTTTCACTGATGGAGATGAGTCGGAGTATAGAAGAGAGATCGAGCAACTGTCCATATGGTGCCAGCACAATAACCTGGCCCTCAACACCAGCAAAACCAAGGAACTGATTGTGAACTTTGGAGGGAGTAGGATGGGGACCCACAGTTCCGTTTATATCAACGGGTCCATGGTTGAAAGGGTCAAGAGCTTCAAATTCCTGGGCGTGCATATCTCTGAAGATCTTTCCTGGTCCGAGAACACTAATGCAATTATTAAGAAAGCTCATCAGCGCCTCTACTTCCTGAGAAGATTACGGAGAGTTGGAGAGGGGATTTATCGCAGTCGCTGCCTCAAAAAGGCTGGCAGCATCATCAAGGACCATCCTGGCCACACACTCATCTCCCCGCTACCTACAGGTAGAATGTCCAGGAGCCTGAAGACTGCAACGTCCAGGTTCAGGAATAGCTACTTCCCCACAGCCATCAGGCTATTAAACTCGGCTCGGACAAAACTCTGAACATTAATAGCCCATTATCTGTCATTTGCACTTTATCAGTTTATTTATTCATGTGTGTATATATTTATATAATGGTATATGGACACACTGATCTGTTTTGTAGTCAATGCCTACTATATTCTGTTGTGCTGAAGCAAAGCAAGAATTTAATTGTCCTGTTGTCCTAAATGTCCTAGGGTTAGGGGTAACATGAGGGGGAACTTCTTTACTCAGAGAGTGGTGGCTGTGTGGAATGAGCTTCCAGAAGTGGTGGAGGCAGGATCGATTTTAACATTTAAAAGTAAAGTGGATAGGTATATGGACGGGAAGGGAATGGAGGGGTATGGTCTGAGTGCAGGTAGATGGGACTAGGGTAAAATGAATGGTCGGCACTGACTAGAAGGGCCGAGAAGGCCTGTTTCCGTGCTGTAATTGTTATGTGGTTATATGGTTATCAGGGATACATGACAAATAAACTCTCTTGAATCTTGAATCTGGAGGTTGGAAAATCAGTCAGTCCAAAGCCTGAGGGAGGGAAGGAGCGCAGATAATGTACTTTACTTTAGAGAAACAACTTGGAAACAGGCCCTTCAGCCCAGCTATCACCCATACTCTAACACTATCCTACACACTAGGGTCAATTTACAATTATACCAAAGCCAATTAACCTACAAACCTGCACTTCTTAGGAGTGAGGGAGGAAACCGGAGCACCCAGGGAAATGCTATGCAGTCACAGGGAAAACGTGCAAACTCCGCACAGACAGCACTCGTAGTCAGGGTTGAACCTGGGGCTGTGAGGCAGCGACTCTACCGCTGCGCCACCGTGCCGTCGAAAAGATCATGGAAATGGATTGACAGCAGAATCTGGGTGGGTAATCGAGAGTGAGGATTCTATTGTAGTGAGATGATTGGAACAAATTGAACTGGTTGGAGAAAATGGTCACATTATCTTGATCTCGGGGTATCTAAACCTACATTTTATCAGTCGACGAAGTTATGTCATCGGATGGGAAGTTGCAAACCAAATCTCGTTGCACTTACGTGTAATGACGATAAAAGATATTATTATTATTATCCCCAAATAGCTGCGGCGTTATGTGGCCACCAGAGTGATGGGCGGCATGAACTCAGTGGGTGGAAGGGCCGTCTGAAGAAGGGTCTCAACCCGAAACGTCACCCACGCCTTCACTCCAGAGATGCTGCCCGTCCCGCTGAGTCACTCCAGCATTTAGTGTCTGTTTCCCTGCCGCATCTCTAAATCAATGGTTTTGATCCAATCTCCCACATGATAGGTTTCCGGACACAATGAGCTGCCCAACCTGCTGAATATTTGCATCAATTTTCATTTTTATTGCGGGCTCTTCAAAATAGCCTCTTTGCCAGGGTGCGCACTTATGTGTGCAAAATACGATGTTTGTTGTGAACATAGCTGAATGCTGATCGGAAGTGGAACTCATTCTCCTTGTATCCTACTGAAGTCCCCGTGGAAATTAAAGTGAACAACTTTGTTGCAAAGTGATTTTTAACTGCAAACACTCTTCAGATTAAAAAATCCTGCTTTGTTTGCCAAAAGCTGGAGACTCTATCCAAATAGATTGGCAAGTAGCCATGAATTAGTGACTAAATGATTTCTGAACATTGTCATTCTGGGTCTTCATGGTTTAGTTTAGTTTGGAGATACAGCGTGGAAATAGGCCCTTCGTGGGGGCGCTGCAAGCCGGCAGCCCTGTCAGCAGTGTGATAGTCATTTCAACTTTTTTAATTTTTTTAGTGTGTTTTAAAGTATGTTTTTAATGTTCCTTCGTGTGTCTTGTGTGGGGGTGTGTGGGGGAAACCGTTTTGGTTGCCTCCTTCACGGAGAGGCGACGTTTTCCACGTGGCCTAACAACGAGGATCGAGCGGCCTTTCCCGGAGACGCGCCCGGGGCATCAGCGGCGGGTGCAGCGCGGACACTCGGCGGGGAGCACGTGAGCCCTCGCCGGAGGGGAGCGCTCCGTTTCGCTGGCCCGCGGCAGCCAGCAGCCTGAGATCCCCCGTTGGGGACCCGGGAGAAGAAGAAGCTTCCACCGCCGGCCCGCGGCCATCTTCTACCGCGGGTGCTGCGTGGACTTACCATCAGGAGTGGGGTCCCTTGTCGGGGAGCCCTGGAGGGGAGCTCTGACCGCCGGCCCTGCGGTCTGCGGTGCTTCTGGCTGCGGCGCGGCGGGGACTTTAGATCTTCGACCGCCGGCCTGCGGCCTACACCAACCTGAAGCCGCTTTCTCCGGTGGGGAAGAGCCGATTCTGGACTTATCTGGACTTTTACCTGTCTGTACGTCTGGATGCCGGAGGGATGAGGTCCCGACCACGGGGGAAAATGGAGGAGGACTGGCCAATTTTTTTGCCTTCCACCACAGTGATGAATGTTGTGGTGGATGTTTGTGTTCAATGTTTAGTGTGTTTTTGTGTGTTCTTTATCATTTTACCGCTGCTGGCAAATTAATTTCACTTGCACTTTGTGTGCAATGTGACAAATAAAACTGATATTGATTGATTGATTGATTCCGCCCACCAAGTCTATGCCGACCAGCAGGCTAATTCACGCTCTCTAACGTTGGAGAGTTGTTTATCATAAGGCTATCAACTAAAAGTTAGTAAGTAGCAACATGTGGAAAACGATCTTTACTGGTTTAGTTTAGTTTAATTTACAGAAACAGCACGGAAACAGGCCCTTTGTCCCACGATGTAATTAGTTCTATCCTGCACACCAGCGGCAAATTATCTATAATTAGTCCAATTAGTCTACAATTTATCCAATTAGTCTACAAACCTCTTTGGAGTGTGGGAGGAAACTGGAGCACACGGAGGGGGCCCACGTGGTCACGGGGAGAACGTGCAAACTCCGTATCGACAGCAAGCGTAGTCAGGATAGAACCCGGGTCTCTGGCGCTGTGAGGCAGCAACTCTACCTGCTGCTCCTCCCTGTGTTGAGACTAATCAGCCTCTGCTAATCCCGAAACGTCACCCATTCCTTCTCTCTACACAATAAATACATTATTTTATTCCATGTCATTTGAACCTCAGTGAAGCTGAAACGAAACTCCGTTTCTACAGTCATACAAACAAAGACAATTCCTACAAGTAGGTATGTTGCAAAACTTACCTCGAGCAGCGCTGCAGTTCTGCCGCTCCCCGTGTGCGCGACTTTGGCGCCTTTCAGAGGGGGGCGGGCTTAAAGTGCCGTTTTTCAACAGACCTGGAAAATCGATCCATGTCGGGCGATTTCGTTGCGGAAGAAAAATCGCTCCGACATTTCATCAATTAAGGTATTTTTAAATTACTCTAAATTATTTATTAACTAGAGTAATTTAAAAATCACCTTCAAAAGCCGTGAGCACCGACAACCGGAAGGATTTTCCGTAGGGGAAAAAAAAAGGTAAATAGTTTATTTTTATATTAAAAGTTGGTTTTTCGGGAGGCTTTAATAATATTTTCATGTTGCGAAATGGGGTCCAAAAAAATGTATGAACCAACAGTATTTTTCCTCCCGACTTCACCGCTAACCGCAACGTTCCAATCCACCGCATTCCACTAAAACCCACTCGCTAGTTGATTTAAATGGCCATTAATTTACAGGCATTAAACACTAAATTCCTTCCATTTGGCCCAGAAATTCATGAAAATGAGATTTAAAAATTATGTTATATTGTGGATTATTGTGTGAATGTTATTTGGACACTTAGGCAATTTAAAAAAAGTTTATCTTTTCTTAAGAAATGGATAGATGTTTAGATCTACTCATTGAATTTTGTAATTAGCTACAATTAGATAACTAACTAATTATATGCTTTAATTTCAGGTCATCCAAGTAAGATTGTTTCATATTTATTTCAGAATGCTTCAATCTATAATAAGTGAAAATTTCAATGAGTTCTATTAATTTTTAAGAAAGTTATGGGCTTTTAACTGATCCAGATCACAGCTTTTGAGTTAAGTCAATTGAAAGGCAATGGGGAACAAGATGCTAATTTCCGAGTATGAAAATGGCCATAACTTTCTTAATACTGAAGATATGAAAGTGAATTAGGTGCCAAATTAAACTTCTTTTTATGCTTTATCTGATGGGATAAATTGCAGACTTGATTTTTTAAATCTCAAAATTTTGTAACATTGCTACTATAACATATAAACATATATATAACATATAGACATATAAACAATTTAATTCACACAAACATCCACCACAGTGATTCTCCTCCTCACTGTGATGGAAGGCAAAGTCTTTTCTCTCCCCTTGCACCATTTCTCTCTCGGTGAAGCCCCAGGCGGGCGATGGTAAGTCCCATGGCCATTTAAGGCCACGCCGGGCGATGTCCGGTCCCGCTCCGGGTCGCTCCAACTCCGCGACACGGGCTGGAGAAGTTAGAACATAGAACATAGAAAAATAGGTGCAGGAGTAAGCCATTCGGCCCTTCGAGCCTGCACCGCCATTCAATGTGATCATGGCTGATCATCCAACTCAGTATCCGGTACCTGCCTTCTCTCCATACCCCCTGATCCCTTTAGCCACAAGGGTCACATCTAACTCCCTCTTAAATATAGCCAATGAACTGGCCTCAACTACCTTCTGTGGCAGAGAATTCTAGAGACTCACCACTCTCTGTGTAAAGAATGTTTTCCTCATCTCGGTCCCAAAGGAATTCCCCCTTATCCTTAGACTGTGACCCCTTGTTCTGGACTCCCCCAACATCGGGAACAATCTTCCAGCATCTAGCTTGTCCAACCCCTTAAGAATTTTGTAAGTTTCTATAAGATTTCCCCTCAATCTTCTAAATTCTAGCGCATACAAGCCGAGTCTATCCAGTCTTTCCTCATATGAAAGTCCTGACATCCCAGGAGTCAGTCTGGTGAATCTTCTCTGTACCCCCTTTATGGCAAGAATGTCTTTCCTCAGATTTGGAGACCAAAACTGTACGCAATACTCCAGGTGTGGCCTCACCAAAACCCTGTACAACTGCAGTAGAACCTCCCTGCTCCTATACTCAAATCCTTTCGCTATGAAGGCTAACATACCATTTGCTTTCTTCACAGCCTGCTGCACCTGCATGCCTACTTTCAATGACTGGTGTACCATGACATCCAGGTCTCGTTGCATCTCCCCTTTTCCTAATCTGCCACCATTCAGATAATAGTCTACCCTCATGTTTTTGCCACCAAAGTGGATAACCTCACATTTATCCACATTATACTGCATCTGCCATGCATCTGCCCATTCACTCAGCCTATCCAAATCACCCTGCAGCCTCCAAGCATCCTCCTCACACCTAACTATACCCCCCAGCTTGGTGTCATCTGCAAATTTGGAGATGTTGCATTGAATTCCCTCGTCCAAATCATTAATATATATTGTAAATAGCTGGGGTCCCAGCACTGAGCCTTGCGGTACCCCACTAGTCACTGCCTGCCATTCTGAAAAGGACCCGTTTACTCCTACCCTTTGCTTCCTGTCTGCTAGCCAGTTCTCTATCCAAGTTGCGTTGTGGGAGCTCCGAAAAGCGGTCTCCCACCCGGATCTGCGAGCTTCCGATGTTCCATCCACCGGTCTGCAGCTGGAGCCTCCGATTTCCGGAGTCGGGCCGCAGCAGCGGGCCACCACCGGTCCCCAATGCTCCGAGGCCGGCCAGCCCCACGACGGTGAGTCCGCAGCTCCGCAGGCTCCGCGACTGGAGCCCCCAGGTCGTCCCGGTCGGAGGCCGCTAGGCCCCAACGACAACGGAGACCCGACAACGGAGAAAAGATCGGGTCTCCCGTGCAGGGAATAGATTTTCTAAAGTTTCCCCATCCCCCCGCGCCCCACATATACACAGCTAAAAATAGTATTAAAAACACGAACAACTACATTTAACTGGACAGACAATTAAAAAAAAAGACGGACAGGCTGTAGGGGCCGCTGCAACGTGAGTCGCGCCACTCCAGAGATGTTGCCTGTCCCGTTTGTGTCTATCAACAGTTATTTCTTAATTTGTTGGTCTGCACAATGCAGACATTGGCCACGGCATGCGCTTACGTTGCATTAGCGAATATACTTCAAAAGTCGTGTTTTGTTTAATTTAGTTTATTATTACTAAGTTACAATGAAATGCTTTTGTTTGCGTGACATGCAGTCAGCGGCAAGACTATACATGATTACAATCGAGCCGTCCACAGTGTACAGATACAGGGCAACATTGAGGTCCAATGAAGTCAGATTAAAGTTTTCTTGTCAAGCATTCCAAGACCACGTTGTCCCAGTGCTGAATGTTTTGGGGTAAAATTTGGCTCTTCAATAGTTTAGTTTATTGTCACGAGTACCGAGGTAGAGTGGAAAGCTTTTTGTTGCGTGCTATCCATATAACCATATAACAATTACAGCACAGAAACAGGCCTTCTCGGCCCTTCCACTGGCTTCAAGATGGTGGCTTGGCTTTGGTGTATATTTGGGGTGACTCTCTGATGTTCATTCCAAAACACATCGTCAATGATAGGAATGATATTTCTGTTTTGAATTCTCTACCACAGAAGGTAGTGGAGGCCAATTCACTGGATGTATTCTAGAGAAAGTTAGACATGGCTCTTGGGGCTAACGGAATCAAGGGATATGGGGAAAAAGCAGGAATGGGGTATTTATTTTGGATGATCAGTCATGATCATATTAACCATATAACCATATAACAATTACAGCACAGAAACAGGCCCTCTCGGCCCTTCCACTCCGTGCCGACCATTTATTTTCCCCTAGTCCCATCTACCTGCACTCAGACCATATCCCTCCATTCCCTTCCTGTCCATATACCTATCCACTTTACTTTTAAATGTTAAAATCGATCCTGCCTCCACCACTTCTGCTGGAAGATCATTCCACACAGCCACCACTCTCTGAGTACAGAAGTTCCCCCTCATGTTACCCCTAAACTTCTGTCCCTTAATTCTCATGTCATGCCCTCTTGTTTGAATCTTCCCTACCCTCAATGGGAAAAGCTTATCCACGTCTACTCTGTCTATCTTACAAAACTTACAAAATTCTTAAGGGGTTGGACAAGCGAGATGCTGGAAGATTGTTCCCGATGTTGGGGGAGTCCAGACAAGGGGTCACAGTCTAAGTATAAGGGGGAATTCCTTTAGGACCGAAATGAGGAAAACATTCTTCACACAGAGAGTGGTGAGTCTCTGGAATTCTCTGCCACAGAAGGCAGTTGAGGCCAGTTCATTGGCTATATTTAAGAGGGCGTTAGATGTGGCACTTGTGGCTAAAGGGATCAGGGGGTATGGAGAGAAGGCAGGTACGGGATACTGAGTTGGATGATCAACCATGATCACATTGAATGGCGGTGCAGGCTCGAAGGGCCGAATGGCCTACTCCTGCACCTATTTTTCTATGTTTCTATGTTTGGAGGGATAAGGGTCAAACGTGGGCAGGTGGGACTAGTGTAGCTGGGACACGTTGGCCGGTGTGGGCAAGTTGGGCTGAAGGGCCTGTTTCCACACTGTATGATTAAATTACAACAAATTAAACATTTTTGATATTACCTCTGTAGATAACACTGTAGTTTAGAAAGCTTTTGAGTACTGGCACGGGGTTTTGATATGTGATGGGATAATCTGGTCCATGTACTCAATGTTCGTCTTCCTGTCATTAATCTACTGTCGTGCTGTCAGGCACCAAAGCAGACACTAATCCCCTTCAACTCTCTCCCACCCAATCTTTTTAAGATACCAACCAATACATAGACTAAGAATTGTTTAAACACTAATGTTTTTTTGTCATTCTGCATCAATTAATTTATTTGCATAATGGCTGATCACGGTAGCATTAACATATCCAATGGAAAGTTACAATTTTCAAACCCTCCCATTGTGCTGTGTTTGGTAATTATGCCACTTCAAATACTGAAAACCCACTATTTTACTTTATGTAGAGACACAGCGTAGAAAAAGGCCCTTCGGCCCACAAAGACAAGCTGACTGTCGATCACCCATTCACACAATAGCGTAGTTTAGAGACATAGCATGGAAAAAGGCCCTTCGGCCCACCCAGTCCATGCCAACTATCCCACACACTAATTTACAGAAACCAAGTAACCAACAAACCCGCACGTCTTTGGTTAATTGGTTTCTGTAAATTAGTGTGTAGGATAGTCGGCATGGACTGGGTGGGCCGAAGGGCCTGTCCCACAGCACCCGGAGAAAACCAACGTGGTTACGGGGCGAACGTACAAACTCCATACAGACAGCACCCGTAGTCAGCATCGACCATAGAAACATAGACAAATAGGTGCAGGAGTAGGCCATTCGGCCCTTCGAGCCTGCACTGCCATTCAATGTGATCATGGCTGATCATCCAACTCAGTATCCCGTACCTGCCTTCTCTCCATACCCCATGATCCCTTTAGCCACAAGGGCCACATCTAACTCCCTCTTAAATATAGCCAATGAACTGGCCTCAACTACCTTCTGTGGCAGAGAATTCTAGAGACTCACCACTCTCTGTGTAAAGAATGTTTTCCTCATCTCGGTCCTAAAGGAATTCCCCCTTATCCTTAGACTGTGACCCCTTGTTCTGGACTCCCCCAACATCGGGAACAATCTTCCAGCATCTAGCTTGTCCAACCCCTTAAGAATTTTGTAGGTTTCTATAAGATCCCCCCTCAATCTTCTAAATTCTAGCGCATACAAGCCGAGTCTATCCAGTCTTTCCTCATATGAAAGTCCTGACATCCCAGGAGTCAGTCTGGTGAATCTTCTCTGTACCCCCTTTATGGCAAGAATGTCTTTCCTCAGATTTGGAGACCAAAACTGTACGCAATACTCCAGGTGTGGCCTCACCAAAACCCTGTACAACTGCAGTAGAACCTCCCTGCTCCTATACTCAAATCCTTTCGCTATGAAGGCTAACATACCATTTGCTTTCTTCACAGCCTGCTGCACCTGCATGCCTACTTTCAATGACTGGTGTACCATGACATCCAGGTCTCGTTGCATCTCCCCTTTTCCTAATCTGCCACCATTCAGATAATAGTCTACCCTCATGTTTTTGCCACCAAAGTGGATAACCTCACATTTATCCACATTATACTGCATCTGCCATGCATCTGCCCATTCACTCAGCCTATCCAAATCACCCTGCAGCCTCCAAGCATCCTCCTCACACCTAACTATACCCCCCAGCTTGGTGTCATCTGCAAATTTGGAGATGTTGCATTGAATTCCCTCGTCCAAATCATTAATATATATTGTAAATAGCTGGGGTCCCAGCACTGAGCCTTGCGGTACCCCACTAGTCACTGCCTGCCATTCTGAAAAGGACCCGTTTACTCCTACCCTTTGCTTCCTGTCTGCTAGCCAGTTCTCTATCCAAGTTGCGTTGTGGGAGCTCCGAAAAGCGGTCTCCCACCCGGATCTGCGAGCTTCCGATGTTCCATCCACCGGTCTGCAGCTGGAGCCTCCGATCTCCGGAGTCGGGCCGCAGCAGCGGGCCACCACCGGTCCCCAATGCTCCGAGGCCGGCCAGCCCCACGACGGTGAGTCCGCAGCTCCGCAGGCTCCGCGACTGGAGCCCCCAGGTCGTCCCGGTCGGAGGCCGCTAGGCCCCAACGACAACGGAGACCCGACAACGGAGAAAAGATCGGGTCTCCCGTGCAGGGAATAGATTTTCTAAAGTTTCCCCATCCCCCCGCGCCCCACATATACACAGCTAAAAATAGTATTAAAAACACGAACAACTACATTTAACTGGACAGACAATTAAAAAAAAAGACGGACAGGCTGTAGGGGCCGCTGCAACGTGAGTCGCGCCACTCCAGAGATGTTGCCTGTCCCGTTTGTGTCTATCAACAGTTATTTCTTAATTTGTTGGTCTGCACAATGCAGACATTGGCCACGGCATGCGCTTACGTTGCATTAGCGAATATACTTCAAAAGTCGTGTTTTGTTTAATTTAGTTTATTATTACTAAGTTACAATGAAATGCTTTTGTTTGCGTGACATGCAGTCAGCGGCAAGACTATACATGATTACAATCGAGCCGTCCACAGTGTACAGATACAGGGCAACATTGAGGTCCAATGAAGTCAGATTAAAGTTTTCTTGTCAAGCATTCCAAGACCACGTTGTCCCAGTGCTGAATGTTTTGGGGTAAAATTTGGCTCTTCAATAGTTTAGTTTATTGTCACGAGTACCGAGGTAGAGTGGAAAGCTTTTTGTTGCGTGCTATCCATATAACCATATAACAATTACAGCACAGAAACAGGCCTTCTCGGCCCTTCCACTGGCTTCAAGATGGTGGCTTGGCTTTGGTGTATATTTGGGGTGACTCTCTGATGTTCATTCCAAAACACATCGTCAATGATAGGAATGATATTTCTGTTTTGAATTCTCTACCACAGAAGGTAGTGGAGGCCAATTCACTGGATGTATTCTAGAGAAAGTTAGACATGGCTCTTGGGGCTAACGGAATCAAGGGATATGGGGAAAAAGCAGGAATGGGGTATTTATTTTGGATGATCAGTCATGATCATATTAACCATATAACCATATAACAATTACAGCACAGAAACAGGCCCTCTCGGCCCTTCCACTCCGTGCCGACCATTTATTTTCCCCTAGTCCCATCTACCTGCACTCAGACCATATCCCTCCATTCCCTTCCTGTCCATATACCTATCCACTTTACTTTTAAATGTTAAAATCGATCCTGCCTCCACCACTTCTGCTGGAAGATCATTCCACACTGCCACCACTCTCTGAGTACAGAAGTTCCCCCTCATGTTACCCCTAAACTTCTGTCCCTTAATTCTCATGTCATGCCCTCTTGTTTGAATCTTCCCTACCCTCAATGGGAAAAGCTTATCCACGTCTACTCTGTCTATCTTACAAAACTTACAAAATTCTTAAGGGGTTGGACAAGCGAGATGCTGGAAGATTGTTCCCGATGTTGGGGGAGTCCAGACAAGGGGTCACAGTCTAAGTATAAGGGGGAATTCCTTTAGGACCGAAATGAGGAAAACATTCTTCACACAGAGAGTGGTGAGTCTCTGGAATTCTCTGCCACAGAAGGCAGTTGAGGCCAGTTCATTGGCTATATTTAAGAGGGCGTTAGATGTGGCACTTGTGGCTAAAGGGATCAGGGGGTATGGAGAGAAGGCAGGTACGGGATACTGAGTTGGATGATCAACCATGATCACATTGAATGGCGGTGCAGGCTCGAAGGGCCGAATGGCCTACTCCTGCACCTATTTTTCTATGTTTCTATGTTTGGAGGGATAAGGGTCAAACGTGGGCAGGTGGGACTAGTGTAGCTGGGACACGTTGGCCGGTGTGGGCAAGTTGGGCTGAAGGGCCTGTTTCCACACTGTATGATTAAATTACAACAAATTAAACATTTTTGATATTACCTCTGTAGATAACACTGTAGTTTAGAAAGCTTTTGAGTACTGGCACGGGGTTTTGATATGTGATGGGATAATCTGGTCCATGTACTCAATGTTCGTCTTCCTGTCATTAATCTACTGTCGTGCTGTCAGGCACCAAAGCAGACACTAATCCCCTTCAACTCTCTCCCACCCAATCTTTTTAAGATACCAACCAATACATAGACTAAGAATTGTTTAAACACTAATGTTTTTTTTGTCATTCTGCATCAATTAATTTATTTGCATAATGGCTGATCACGGTAGCATTAACATATCCAATGGAAAGTTACAATTTTCAAACCCTCCCATTGTGCTGTGTTTGGTAATTATGCCACTTCAAATACTGAAAACCCACTATTTTACTTTATGTAGAGACACAGCGTAGAAAAAGGCCCTTCGGCCCACATAGACAAGCTGACTGTCGATCACCCATTCACACAATAGCGTAGTTTAGAGACATAGCATGGAAAAAGGCCCTTCGGCCCACCCAGTCCATGCCAACTATCCCACACACTAATTTACAGAAACCAAGTAACCAACAAACCCGCACGTCTTTGGTTAATTGGTTTCTGTAAATTAGTGTGTAGGATAGTCGGCATGGACTGGGTGGGCCGAAGGGCCTGTCCCACAGCACCCGGAGAAAACCAACGTGGTTACGGGGCGAACGTACAAACTCCATACAGACAGCACCCGTAGTCAGCATCGACCATAGAAACATAGACAAATAGGTGCAGGAGTAGGCCATTCGGCCCTTCGAGCCTGCACTGCCATTCAATGTGATCATGGCTGATCATCCAACTCAGTATCCCGTACCTGCCTTCTCTCCATACCCCCTGATCCCTTTAGCCACAAGGGCCACATCTAACGCCCTCTTAAATATAGCCAATGAACTGGCCTCAACTACCTTCTGTGGCAGAGAATTCCAGAGACTCACCACTCTCTGTGTAAAGAATGTTTTCCTCATCTCGGTCCTAAAGGAATTCCCCCTTATCCTTAGACTGTGACCCCCTTGTTCTGGACTCCCCCAACATCGGGAACAATCTTCCAGCATCTAGCTTGTCCAACCCCTTGAGAATTTTGTAAGTTTCTATAAGATCCCCCCTCAATCTTCTAAATTCCAGCGAGTACAAGCCGAGTCTATCCAGTCTTTCCTCATATGAAAGTCCTGACATCCCAGGAATCAGTCTGGTGAACCTTCTCTGTACCACATCTATGGCAAGAATGTCTTTCCTCAGATTTGGAGACCAGAACTGTACGCAATACTCCAGGTGTGGCCTCACCAAAACCCTGTACAACTGCAGTAGAACCTCCCTGCTCCTATACTCAAATCCTTTCACTATGAATGCTAGCATACCATTCGCTTTCTTCACTGCCTGCTGCACCTGCTTGCCTAGTAATGAGACCCTGGTAATGAGAGGCAGCAACTCTATCGCTGTCCCACAGGGGCTCCGGTTTCCCCCACATCCTAAAGACGTGCGGGTTTGTAGATTAATTAGCCTCTGTAAATTGCCCCTTGTGTGTAGGGGGCGGATGAGAAAGGGGGATAACACAGAACGCGTGTGAACGGGTGATCGCTGGTCGGTGTGGGCCGAAGGGCCTCTTTCCATGCTGTACCTCTAAACTACACAGGACTAGTGCGGATAGTATGACATTGGTAGAGTCATAGAGTGATACAGTGTGGAAACAGGCCCTTAGGCCCAACTCGCTCACACTGGCCAACAATGCCCCAGCTACACAAGTCCCACCAGCCTCCAAACCCGTCCGATCCATGTACTGTTAAATGTTGGGATAGTCCCCGCCTCGACTACCTCCTCTTGTTCCATACACCCACCACCTTCTGTGTGAACAGTCCGCATTGTCGAAGTGGGATGAAGGGCCCATCTGTTCTAAACAAATTCAACAACTACACAATATTGCACAAAGGAAATAAAGGTTTGTCCACCTCCGCACTCGACCCTGGTGCCATTTACTTCGCAGAATAATGGTGAAATTGAGTAAGATGTGCTGATAATGCAATGTTCTCAGTACCTTGTGTAGGAGGGAACTGCAGATGCTGGTTTACACCAAAGATAGACACAGAATGCTGGAGTAACTCAGCGGGACAGGCAGCATCTCTGGAGAGACGGAATGGGTGACGTTTCGGGTCGAGACCCTTCTTCAGTCTATTCCTTCGATCCAGAGATGCTGCCTGTCCCGTTGAGTTACTCCAGCATCTTGTGTCTACTCCCAACGCCTTTCTGTTTGTGTTTGTCTCTCTCCGTTTCCGTGGTAATAACGTTGTACATTATTTTAGACGTCCAGGAGCAACAAAATTAAAAGTCTGTTGCTATGACAGCGGCTACAAATAGTGGGCTGAAGGGGGAAGTGGGCCAAGTGTGGTCCAGATATGAATTCATCATTTTTGATCTTTGAAGCTACAAAGAACATGATTGTCTTTTTCTTGCTTTTGCACAGGTCACAATGAGCTCATTTAATTTTTCAAAATTAGATTCTTGAAAATTTAAGCTTCACGATTTGAAAAAGTGAAGCCAAAGTTGGCCAATTTCGCAGCTTCCTAAAGTTAACGGCGCAGCAGTGAAGGAACAAGGAACTGCAGGCGCTGGTTTTACCAAGGAAAGACACAAAGTGTCTGGAGGAACTCAGCGGGTCAGGCAGCATCTCTGGAGAATAATAAAACAGAATATTCTGTGACTGATAATCACATCGGCAAGAGTTTCTTAGAATAAAGGGGAGGCCATTTAAGGCTGAGGTGAGAAAAAACTTTTCCACCCAGAGAGTTGTGAATTTGTGGAATTCCCTGCCACAGAGGGCAGTGGCACGTAGGTCCCGTACTAGTAGGACCATCACACCATCACACCGCTGAACTCGGAGTCCCGCCGATAGATTTCTCCAGTCTCTCCGTCCACATTGTCTGCATTCTGTATTTATTCTCCATATTGCTATCACTACGAACTGACGCTAAACTGCATTTTGTTGTACCCATACTTGTATCTGTGCAATGGCATTCAAGTTGAATTGAATTGAATTGAACTGGATAGATCGCCAGGGGCCAGTCTTAGAGTAAAGGGGAGGTCATTTAAGACTGAGGTGAGAAAAAGTTGTGAATTTGTGGAATTCCCTGCCACAGAGGGCAGTGGAGGCCAAGTCACTGGATGGATTTAAGAGACAGTTAGATAGAGCTCTAGGGGCTAGTGGAATCAAGGGATATGGGGAGAAGGCAGGCACGGGTTATTGATTGGGGACGATCAGCCATGATCACAATGAAGGGCCAAATGTCCTCCTCCTGCCCCTATTTTCTATGTAAGTTTGATCCTGTGAAATATACAGATAGACTTAAGTGAATTTAATTTGTATAGTTCCAGTAAATAATTCTTCAACAAGAGTTAGCAAGGTGGCACAGTGGTAGAGCTACTGCCTTACAGCGCCCCCCATGACCTGCGTAGGTTTTCTCCAAGATCTCCAGTTTCCTCCCACAACCCAAAGACATACAGGTTTGTCGGTTTATTGGCTTGGTATAAATGTAAATTTGTCCCTAGTGTGTGTAGGTTAGTGTGCAGGGATCGCTGGTTGGCGCGGACATGTTGGACCGAAGGGCCTGTGTCCATGTTGTACCTCTAAAATAAATACCATTAACTTTGTTAGAAAGTTTGGCTTGGTTTGGGACCAGCACCATCGCAGACCGCACAAAATTGCAGCGAATTATGGACACAACCCAGATCATCACAGAAACTAACCTCCCGTCTATTGACTCCATTTACACCTCACGCTGCCTCGGCAGGGCCAGCAGCATAATTAAGGACAAGTCGCACCCTGGCCACTCCCTCTTCTCCCCTTTCTCAACAGGCAAAATGTACAGAAGTGTGAAAACTCACACCTCCAGATTCAGGGACAGTTTCTTCCCAGTTGTTATAAGGCAGCCGAATCATCCTACCCCAAACTAGAAAGCAGTCCTAAACTACTATCTACCGCTTTGGTGACCCTCAGACTATCCCGGATCAGACTTTGCACTAAACGTTTTTCCCTTACCATGTATCTCTGCCCTTTGAATTAGGTCTTTATTCTTTGGAGCGCAGAAGGTTAAGGGGGGACTTGATTGAGGTCTTTAAAATGATGAAAGGGATAGACAGAGTTGACGTGGATAAGCTTTTCCCATTGAGGGTAGGGAAGATTCAAACAAGAGGGCATGACATGAGAATTAAGGGACAGAAGTTTAGGGGTAACATGAGGGGGAACTTCTTTACTCAGAGAGTGGTGGCTGTGTGGAATGATCTTCCTGCAGAAGTGGTGGAGGCAGGATCGATTTTAACATTTAAAAGTAAAGTGGATAGGTATATGGACGGGAAGGGAATGGAGGGGTATGGTCTGAGTGCAGGTAGATGGGACTAGGGGAAAATAAATGGTCGGCACGGACTGGAAGGGCCAAGAAGGCCTGTTTCCGTGCTGTAATTGTTATATGGTTATAGACGCTGCTGCACCCGCTGAGTTTCTCCAGCCCTCGATTTTCCAGCATCTGCAGTTCCTTGTTTAACAGCCGGCGTGCTTTGTACCTTTGTCAGCGCCGGAGGAGACCGCTATTTGCGTACGTTGTGTACGCAGCAAAGAATCTCATCCAGAGCCAGCAACATTATGGGGGACCCCTTCCACCCCTGCACCGGACTGTTCAAGCTGCTATGGTCAGGCAAACGCCTCCGCTGTCACGCGGAGTTTCTTCCCACAGGCCATCAGGACTGGAAACTCTTATCTCACCAGGGACTAATGTACTGTTGTGTTGTGTCTTTTTAAGATTGCTGTTTTTTTCTATAATATAAATACTGATTCTGTTCTGTAGTTTTTGCACACTCCGCAGGCATTGCCACTTTCATTTCACTGCACGTCTAGCATGTGTATGTGACAAATCAACTTGACTTTTGACAACAAAGGATTCCTGTTGCTCCTTCCTAAAGGGCCTGTCCCGCCAGCATGCAACTCCATGCGATTAGCGCGACCTAACGTGGTCGCTTGAGCCGTCCGGCATCGCGGGGCCGGTCCCACTCCGATCGCCGGAATTGTACGGAGTTCGTCCCGACAGCGCGCGGGGCTCCGAAAAACTGACCATGTTCAAAAACTCCGCACGGCAACGGCTTGTCGGCTCGCAGTTGCCTCGACGCATTACACACCGCCCCGACATCGCGCCTCCGTGACCCTCTCTATAGGTGCCTCCGTGACCCTCTAAGTGTGTGGCTCCGTGGCCCTCTAAGTGTGTGCCTCGGTGCCCCTCTCTGTGTGCCCCTCTCCGTCCTGGCGAACTTACCTTAGACTTAGCTCCAAGTTCGCCTCACTTTGCGCCGCGTTGCACCACTCACCCGACCTCCGCGCGGCCCTCGCTGGCGGTTTGGTCACGCTTGCCGCATGCAGGTGCATGCTGGTGGGAACGGCCCTGTACAGGGGATCACCCGACCTCCGCGCGGCCCCCGCTTCTAGTTTGATCGCACTCATCGCATAGAGTTGCATGCTGGTAGGACAGGCCCTTAAGCTTGGTGCCTCCAACATGCGGTTCCGTAGATTATTCCTGCACACTTGCTGATGAGGGGTATGGTGCTACTCTACTGGGCTGTTTGTAAGGGAAAAAGTCTCACTCTGTTAACAATTCACACATGTGACAATAAAAAAGCACCATCGACTATTATTGAGCATCTTAAATTCGTGAATCAGCTCCAACTATTAAAATAAGTGGTTATGAGCCAATCACTTTCATCACACATACACACACACACTTGGTTGGCTTCCAGATGGCCATTATTTCTGTCTGCATATTGTTTGGGAAGCAGCCATGGCTCACAGAGTTGGTGAATAAAACCCTACAGGTTCTGGGAACGGCAAATGGTCAAATGTCAGGCGGGGCACTTAGTTACCATGGGAACTAAGCGAGGCCTGTTAAAAACAGGTCTCCATGGAACTGGCTGCTGAAGTTCAACACGTCCAGAATCCCATTTATACGCCCAGTGCCGTGAAGATCTCAGTCAGATCAGCTCAGTGTGATGTCGAAGAGATAACATAGAACAGTACTGCACAGGAACAGGTCCTTCGGCCCACAATATCTGTGCTGAACATGATGACAAGTTGAGCTGATGTCATCATCTGCCTGCACATGATCCATATCCCTCTATTCCCTGCACTTCCAGGTGCCTATCCAAAAGCCTCTTAAACATCACTATCATATCTGTCTCCTGACAATGCGTTCCTGGCCCCCGCCTACGTAAAAAAAAAAACTAACCCTGCACATTAAACTTTCCCCCTCTCACCTTATAGTTTTGCCCTCTAGTAGCAATGTTACAAAATTTTGAGATTTTAAAAATCAAGTCTGCAATTTATCCCATCAGATAAACATAAAAAGAAGTTTAATTTGACACCTAATTCACTTTCATATCTTCAGTATTAAGAAAGTTATGACCATTTTCATACTCGGAAAATAGCATCTTGTTCCCCATTGCCTTTCAATTGACTTAACTCAAAAGCTGTGAACTAGAACAGTCAAAAGCCCATAACTTTCTTAAAAATTAAGAGAACTCAATGAAATTTTCAGTTATTATAGATTGAAGCATTCTGAAACAAATATGAAACAATCTTACTTGGATGACCTGAAATTAAAGCATATAATTAGTTAGTTATCTAATTGGAGCTAATTACAAAATTCAATGAGTAGATCTAAACATCTATCCATTTCTTAAGAAAAGATAAACTTTTTTTAAATTGCCTTAGTGTCCAAATAACATTCACACAATAATCCACAATACAACATAATTTTTAAATCTCATTTTCATGAATTTCTAGGCCAAATGGAAGGAATTTAGTGTTTAATGCCTGTAAATTAATGGCCATTTAAATCAACTAGCGAGTGGGTTTTAGTGGAATGCGGTGGATTAGAATGTTGCGGTTTGCGGTGAAGTCGGGAGGAAAAATACTGATGGTTCATACATTTTTTTGGACCCCTTTTTGCAACATGAAAATATGATTAAAGCCTCCATAAAACTTTTAATATAAAAATAAGCTGTGTACCTTTTTTTCTCCCCTACGCAAAATCCTTCCCGTTGTCGGCGCTCACGGCTTTTGAAGGTGATTTTTAAATTACTCTAGTTAATAAATAATCTAGCGGAATTTAAAAATACCTTCATGAATGAAATGTCCGAGCTTTTTCTTCTGCAACAAAATCGCCCGACATGGATCAACTTTCCCAGTCTGAAGAAAAACGGCACTTTAAGCCCGCCCCCCTCTGAAAGGCGCCAAAGTCACGCACACGGGGAGTGGCAGAACTGCAGCGCTGCTCAAGGTAAGTTTTGTAACATAGCTACCTCTAGTGTTGCATATTTTCACCCTGAGGAAAAGGTTCTGACTGCCTACCATATCTGTGGCTCTGAGCATTTTATATACCATCAAGTCTCCCCTCAACATCTGACATTCCAGAGAAAACAATCCAAGTCTATTCAACCTCGCTCAGTAGATGGCCTTCTCATCCAGACCGCATTCTGGTAAACCTCCTCTGCACCCTCTCCAAAGCCTGCACAACGCTGCAGCTGCCTTACAGCACGAGAGACCCATCTTGACTTTCTGTGCTGTCTACGTGGAGTATGCAGGCTCTCCCTGTGACCGCATGGGTTTTCTTCTGGTGCTCCAGTTTCCTCCCACATCCCAAATACGTGCGGGTTTGTACATTAATGGGCCTCTAAATTGCCCCTAGTGAGTAGGAAGCGGGTGAGAAAGTGGGATAACATCGTGTTATCCCACAGGCGTGAACTAGCATGAAGGGGTGATCGATGGTCGGCGTGGACTCAGTGGGCCAAAGGGCCTCTTTCCATGCTGTATCTAAACCCACCATCCTTCCTGTAATGGGGCGAACAGAACTGCACTCAATACCCCAAACATGGTCTTGCCAAGGAAATATAAAGGGAATTTAATCCTCCACAACTCATAGTAAGCTATTCACTGATGGGACTTGTGCCTCTCGGGCCATTAAATGGCCTTGCAGACATACTCATCACCAGGAAACAGCACAAGGCATTGTACAACATTGTACAAGGCATTGGTGAGACCAATTCTGGAGTACGGTGTACAATTCTAGTCGCCAAATTATAGGAAAGATGTCAACAAAATAGAGAGAGTACAGAGGAGATTTACTAGAATGTTGCCTGGGTTCCAGCAACTAAGTTACAGAGAAAGGTTGAACAAGTTGGGTCTTTATTCTTTGGAGCGCAGAAGGTTGAGGGGGGACTTGATTGAGGTCTTTAAAATGATGAAAGGGATAGACAGAGTTGACGTGGATAAGCTTTTCCCATTGAGGGTAGGGAAGATTCAAACAAGAGGGCATGACATGAGAATTAAGGGACAGAAGTTTAGGGGTAACATGAGGGGGAACTTCTTTACTCAGAGAGTGGTGGCTGTGTGGAATGAGCTTCCAGTGGAAGTGGTGGAGGCAGGATTGATTTTAACATTTAAAAATAGATTGGATAGGTATGTGGACGGGAAAGGAATGGAGGGGTATGGTCTGAGTGCAGGTAGATGGGACTAGGTGAGAGTAAGTGTTCGGCACGGACTGGAAGGGCCGAGAAGGCCTGTTTCCGTGCTGTAATTGTTATATGGTTATATGGTCATTTGGTTCTTGATTCCACTACTCTGGGCAAGAGACTGTGTGCATTTACCCAATCTATTCCCCTCATGATTTTATCACCCCTCGTCATCCTGCGCTCCAAGGCATAAAGTCCTAGCTTTATAGTACCTGGCTTAACCACCTCCTCCGGCAGCTCGTTCCATGTAGCCACCACCCACAGTTCTCAACTAATTGAAAGCGAATCTTGAACCGATGCAATTAAACAGACACGGCAGTCTAAGAGAGAGATTATCAGGACTGGCAGATTGAGTTCACATTAACCAGGCTCCAATAATCTCCTCAGATAAGCTGCTTTCGGAAGTGTTCACATCACATACTGCAGAGCAAAAACAACAGCAAAAAACTGCCTTTAAATGGAACATTGAAGGTAACAGAACATACAGGGAGGGCAGTGAGAAATAGAATTGTAATTACTTATGGAGCAACCATGGTTTGCTCAAAGATGAGAAAGGAGAGTTAGAGAGACCAGGAGGTCTAGTATTATTTTGGTAAGACTAGACCTTTCCATGAGGACCTGATTAAAGGTTGTGTGCAATAGTTTCCAGTTTAGAAGTGGAATGAGGAATCACATTCAGGAGTCATTCATTCATGTGGTACGAGCCAAATTAGGCCATTCGGCCCATCAAGTCTATTCCGCTATTCAATCATGGCTGATCTATCTCTCCTGCCTTCTCCCCATAACCCCTGACACCCGTACTAATCCTGAATCTATCTATCTCTGCCTTAGAAATATCCATTGGCTTGACCTCCACAGCCTTCTGTGGCAAAGAATTCCACAGATTCACCACCCTCTAAATAAATCCCTCCTCATCTCCTTCCTGAAGGAACATCCTTTAATTCTGAGGCTACGACCTCTGGTCCTAGACTCTCCCACGAGTGGAAACATCCTCTCCACATCCACTCTAAACACATGTACAGAACTAGTCCATTGAGCCCAGCATTACTCACTCACAATACTCCATAGGATGCATACTGCAGAGGACCCTTATGTGCTGGTGGCAGTGTCTTGGATAAGGTATTCAGCAGCAAATGGGTTGAGGCCAGGTTGGTGTTGGAGAATGGTGCAGATACGGAAATCATATAACAAATATAACCATAACAGCACGGAAACAGGCCCTCTCGGCCCTTCCAGTCCGTGTCGACCATTTATTTTCCCCTAGTCCCATCTACCTGCACTCAGACCATACCCCTCACACCGGTCCTTTCAAAATCAGGATTACATGGTTGGAAGGAACAAGGAACTGCAGGTGCCGATTTACAAAAAAAAGACACAGAGTGACAGGCAATGTTTTGGGTCAAGACCATTCTATAGACTGATTGTGTGTGTGTGTGTGTGGGGTGGGGGGGAGAGGCCAGAAGAAGGCCGGAAGAGATGAGGGGCAGGAAGAAGGGTCCTGAATCCAATGTGCGGCATGGGCTAGTTGGGCCGAAGGGCCCGTTTTCACGCTGTATGGCTCTGAGTGGATCTGCTGTTGGCTTCCCCTTCGACCAGAGTCAATACAACCGCACTGTGTCACCGTCACGTTTCAGAATAACCCTGGCAGACACTGTCAGGGCAGCAGAAGGTCCCAGCGAGCGCTGAGACAACCGGCCAGCCGCGGTACTGGGGACCCACCTGGAGTCGTCCGACGCTCGTCTCCATCCTCCACTCTGAAGACCAGGAACCCGTGAGGAGGGTGGAGGGTGACAGTGACGGACACGGGACAAAGGGACATTTTCAAGATGGCGGCGGACAGAGAAGATACTTGTTGTCACCATGACAACGGGCCTGTCGGGCCAAGATAAGACTCTGCGCACTTAAGAACTTTCGAATCTTTGTGTACTGTCTCAGTGACGTCTACTATTACACAATACTTGAGCACTTTTGTATTTATCTATGATTGTGTTTATCTTTAGTACGGTTTTACTGGATTGTACACAAAACAAAGAATTTCACTCTACCTAGGTACATGTGACAATAAAATATCATTAAATCATCCTCTTACCCAATATACGAAAATGTGGTTAGACACTGGTTTAATACAAAAAGCAAATAAAAGTCTGAGGAAGGGTCTCGACAACAAACATTATCTATTCCTTCTCTCCAGAGATGCTGCCTGACCCGCTGAGTCACTCCAGCTTTTTGTGTCTATCTCCGGTTTAAATCAGCATCTGCAGCTCCTTTTAACAAAAATATTTCCTTTTAATAATCTATTAACATTTTGGGTGAAGGTGTATGGGAATTCTAATGAATTCCTTCCACGTCACTCGTACAACATCCAGTGAGAACAAGGATTTGCAATTCAACAATAGGTCTCCCGTGGACAGGACAGGGGTAAGTTGGTAAGCAATAACCTGGAGCTGGGTGCCGAGTTGAATGGCGGTCCAAATGCGTGGGTTCCTCGGGTATCGGCTTCATGTTCATGGCCCTGGGATCATGTTGTGGAGGATATACGTCCGGTGGATGGATGGCTCTGCTTATGACCTCCCCGTTCACAGTGAGCGGGTGGAGGATCACTATGGCATACATCGATGCAGACAGATGGAGTATAATGACTTGTACGTAACATAATCTCCCTTTAAGCCTCTGATATATGACGGTGATGTCATTAAGACCTAGTTCAGAAAGGGACACTGCTCCAAATGCATTTTATGAATCAATTGTGCGGCACAGTGCAAATGGGTAAGATACCCATCTGATCTTGCAAGGTCAAACATTTCCTTTTTAGAAATGTTTTATCAATAGATTTAGTCCACTAAAGTGCGTGTGTCTGTGCGTGTGTTTGGGCCAGTCACAAAATCACAGCTAATCATGCAATCCGCTCTCTCACCAGGGCTTAGCGTCTCTGTGCCATCTCCAAGGTCAAGGCCTTCCATCAGACCAATGGCACAAAGTAACGATGGGTCGGAAATACACTGTAAGTTCAGGAGATAAAACTTGTGGCAAATTGTGTCATTCTTGGACGTATTATCTTATCAGCTGTTACGATGCATTCACTGCTTTTGTCAAGTGGGTGGGAAGGAACTGCAGATGCTGCTTTACACCAAAAACAGACACAGAGTGCTGGAGTAACTCAGCGGGTCAGGCAGCATCTGTGGAGAACATGGATAGGTGACGTTTCACAGAGTGCTGGAGTAACTCAGCGGGCCAGGCAGCATCTGTGGAGAACATGGATAGGTGACGTTTCACAGAATGCTGGAGTAACTCAGCGGGTCAGGCAGCATCTGTGGAGAACATGGATAGGTGACGTTTCACAGAGTGCTGGAGTAACTCAGCGGGTCAGGCAGCATCTGTGGAGAACATGGATAGGTGACGTTTCACAGAGTGCTGGAGTATCTCAGCGGGTCAGGCAGCATCTGTGGAGAACATGGATAGGTGACGTTTCACAGAATGCTGGAGTAACTCAGCGGGTCAGGCAGCATCTGTGGAGAACATGGATGGGTGACGTTTCAAATGAAGATCGTTCACTACTATCCACCTCATTGGGGACCCTCAAACTATCTTTGATCAGACTTTGAGGGTACACAAAAGGCTGGAGAAACTCAGCGGGTGCAGCAGCGTCTAAGGAGCGAAGGAGATAGGCAACGTTTCTGGCCGAAACCCTTCTTCAGACCGGACTTTATTGACTTTATCTTGCACAAAAACAGTGTTCCCTTATCATGTATCTGCACAGTGTGAATGGCTCGATTGTAATCATGTATTGTCTTTCCGCTGACTGGTTAGCATGCAACAAAAGTTGTTCGCTGTGCCTCGGTACACGTGACGATATAAACTAACTAAACTGGACCTGAAATATCACCTATCCATCTTCCCCAGAGAGGCTGCCTGACCCGCTGAGTAGCGCTGCCATTTTAGGTTTATCTTTGATACAAACCTGCATCTGTCATTCTTTGATATTATAAGGAACTGCAGATGCTGGTTTGCAACAAAAGGCACAAAGTGCTGGAGTAACTGCAGGTCAGGCAGCATAAGACCATAGCCCTTGAGACAGAGGAGCAGAATTAGGCCATTCAGCCCATCGCTTTCACTCCCCCATTCAATCATGGCTGATCTATTGTTACCCGCTCAACACCATTCTCCTGCCATCTGCCGGTAAACTTTGACACACTGGATGAGACATGAAAGGTTAAATGCTGGTACAAGCTTGTTTCTTTCTTTTACAAATATGGTGATACGTTATTTATGTTCACGAAAACCTGAATGATCTAAACTCCAAAGCAGAGTGGATTTCCAGAGTGATTTGATTTACGACATTCCTGCTGCAAATGATCAGACGTGCTCGCCGTCTCTAATGAAATGAAAAGGAACTGCGCGGGGTAATCTCATTGAAATGTACCGAATAATGAAAGGCCTGGATAGAGTGGATGTGCAGGGAATGTTTCCACCAGTGGGAGCGTCTAGGCCCAGAGGGCACGGCCTTTAGGGCCTGTCCCACCAGCATACAACTCCATGCGATGAGCGCGACCTAACGTGGTCGCTTGAGCCGTCCGGCGTCGCGGGGCCGGTCCCACTTCGATCGCCGGAGCCGCGCGGAATTGTGCGGAGTTCGTCCCGACATCGCGCGGGGCTCCGAAAATCTGACCGTGTTCAAAAATTCCGCGCGGCAACGGCTTGTCGGCTCGCAGTCGCCTCGACGCATTACACACCGCCTCGACGTCGTGCCTCCGTGACCTTCTCTGTAGGTGCCTCCGTGACCCTCTATGTGTGTGGCTCTGTGGCCCCCTGTGTGTGGCTCCGTGGCCCTCTGTGTGTGTGTGCCTCTGTGCCCCTCTCTGTCCCGGCGAACTTACCTTAAGACTTCACTCCAAGTTCGCCTCACTTTGCGTCGCGTTGCGCCACTCACCCGACCTCCGCGCGGCCCTCGCTGCCGGTTTGGTCACGCTTGCCGCATGCAGGCGCATGCTGGTGGGAACGGCCCTGTACAGGGGATCACCCGACCTCCGCGCGGCCCCCCCCTTCTAGTTTGATCGCGTTCATCGCATGGAGTTGCATGCTTGTAGGACAGGCACTTAAAAGGACATACCTTTAGAAAGGAGATGAGTTTGTGGAATTCATTGCCACAGACGGCGGTGGAGGCCAAGTCATTGGGAATTTTTAAAGCGGAGATTGACAGACACCCGATTAGTTAGCGTGTCAAGGGTTAGGGGGTGAAGGCAGGATAGGGGGACAGTTTCTTCCCAGCAGTTTCAAAGTTGTGTGGGAAGGAATAACAGATGCTAGTTTAAACCAAAGATAGACACAAAAAGTTGGAGTAGGGTCTCGACCCGAAACATCACCTATTCCTTTTCTCCAGAGATGATGCCTGACCCGCTGAGTTACTCCAGCTTTTTATATGTCTATAAAAGTTTCAACGATGACAGGATCAAAATACATTTGGCCAAATAGCAGCACAAAGTCATTTTTTTTTGGATCCTTTCTTGATTAGTACGGGTGTCAGAGGTTCTGGGGAGAAGGCAGGAGAATGGAGTTAGGAAGGGGAGATAGAATCAGAATCAGAATGCCTTTTATTATCACTATACACATGTACAATGAGATTAAAAACTCATTGCAAAAACAAAACAAAAAGGGGGGGGGGTTAAGGTGCACAGTTTCTGCAGCGCTATATACATATCTATAAAAAGGCAATGGATAAATAGAATGGATAATAGGATTCCTATATCCAGTATGGGTTATTGCACATATTGGAAATTACAGTTACAGTACAAATTACAGTGGGTGGATAGATAAAAGTCCGGGGGTTAGGCTGTGAAGTCAGTGCATGTGTGAGTTCAGGGAGATAATGGATTTTGGAAAGAAACTGTTCTTGAGTCTATTTGTCCTTGTGCTGATGCACCTATAGCGCCTCCCTGAGGGTAGCAGGTTGAACAGGCCAAATGCAGGATGGGAGCTGCCATGGAGGATAGATCAGCCATGATGAAATGGCGGAGTAGATTAGATGGGCCGAATGGCATAATTAATTACTTTTATCTATGCTCATTCTTTGACCAACACAAAGATAAGTGATGAAATCCTTTGGAAATGCAGCTTGCCGGGAGAGAAGGCACAAGAATATGGATAAATTCCCAGAAACTTCCGATTTCCATTCTCCAGATTAATTTTAATACATCCTTTTCATTCCCATTCACTTAATATTGTGAAATATAGCATATATACATTCTGAAAATCATTAGCACCTGTAATTCCATCTACATGTCACGTTGCCTCAAGGACCAGTCTCACCCTGGCCACTCCCTCCCCCCCCCCATCGGGCAAGAGGTACAGAAGTGTGAAAACGCACACCTCCAGATTCAGGGACAGTTTCATCGCAGCCAGCCGTCATCAGGCAACTGAATCATCCTACCACCAACCAGAGAGCGGTCCTGACCTCCCATCCACCTCAATGCAGATCTATGAACTATCTTTATTCGTTCTTTAATGCTAGATCTTGCGTTAAATTGTGTACCCTTTATCTGAGGATTGGGGACAGCATGATTGGATTTGTTTTT
Organism: Raja brachyura; assembly: GCA_963514005.1. The sequence continues at coordinate 76,422,313 of OY740789.1, read as the reverse complement.
TTGTTTAGTTTAGAGAGTGTGCAGAAACAGGCCCTTCGACCCACCAGGTCCGCGTCGGCCAGCGACCCCCGCAAATTAACACTATCCTACACCCACTAGGGACAATTTTTAGATTTATCAAACGAATTAACGTACAAACCTGTACATCTTCGGAGTGTGGGAGGAAACCGAAGATCTCGGAGGAAACGCGGGCGGTCACGGGGAGAACGTGCAAACTCCGTACAGGCAGCACCCGTAGTCGGGATCGAACCCGGGTCTCCGGCGCTGCAGGCAGCAACTCTACCGCTGCGCCACCGCGACAAACTAAAACGTGTGACTGTATCCACGTGACAATAATAAATAAACAAACTCATTGGCTCGACTCGTTAAAAGATTATGGAACACAGCTGAAGGACGGCAGCAGTTTTTTTCAGGTGAGGCAGCGGTTCACTTGCAACTCCTCCACCCACCTACTGTATCCGCTGTTCCAGATGTGGACCCCTATATAGTGGTGAGACCAAGCACAGGCTCTCCTCTCTCCACCCCTCCCCCTCCCCCTCCCCAACCTCTGACCAGTCCGACTGTCCCCCCCCCCCCCCCCCCCCCCCCCGATAACATTTGATCTCTGTTTGCTTCGCTGTCACCTTCTCCTGGCTAGCAATGATCTATTCTACATGATCCTTAAACATCATCTCTTTTGATGTCTCATTTTCACACCTTGCACTTCCTTTTCTCTGCGTCGCCCTCTCCCCTGAACCCGTGGCAATTAAACACTTCCTTCTCAGTCTGGAGAAGGGCCTCGACCCGACATGTCACCCATTCCTTCTCTCCAGAGATGCTGCCTGTCCCGCTGAGTTGCACCAGCGTTTTGTGTCTATCTTCAAAATAAAATGTAAACAAGGGGACAATCAGACCAATCGGACACCAATCGGACAACTAGGATGGTGAGGGGTGGTCAGAGAGGGGTTTACAGACCAGTTGTGCTGATGAAAGTAAAGGGCCTGTCCTACCAGCATCCGGAGGGCCACGGAGCCACACACAGAGAGGGCCACGGAGGCACCTACAGAGAGGGTCACGGAGGCACAACGTCGAGGCAGTGTGTAATGCGTCGAAGCGACTGCGAACCGACAAGCTGTTGCCACGCGGAATTTTTGAACACAGTTTTTCGGAGCCCCGCGCGATTTCGGGATGAACTCCGCACAATTCCGCACGGCTCCGGCGATCGAAGTGGGACCGGCCCCGCGCTCATCGCATGGAGTTGCATGCTGCCGGGACAGGCCCTTAAGACTTTCATTGTTCCTTTTCGGAACCCGTGGCAATTAAACACTTGCTCTGAGAATAGAATCCCAGACCTAGTGGGACTGAGTGGAGATTGATTTATTCTTATTGGAGACAGTGACAAAAAACCACAACGTTTCCCTTAATAAACCACCTCGAGTGGTGCAGCAATGTAATGTTAAATGGCAAAATCATGCTAATTTATTACATGAAGCAAATAGCACCTGGCTGCATCGGCTTTGGGCCTCACAGTGATAAATCACCGCAGGTGAGTCACAAATCACAATGGATATTAATTTCACTTCCAAGAGGCAGGCGAGTTTTTAAACCTGACGGTTACACAACAAGCTGGAGAAACTCAGCGGGTGCAGCAGCATCTAAGGAGCGAAGGAGATAGGCGACGTTTCGGGTCGAGACCCTTCTTCAGACTGGTCAGGGATCAGGGAAACGAGAGATATAAACAGTGATGTGGAGAGATAAGGAACAATGAGTGAAAGATATGCAAAAAAGTATTGGTGATAAAGGAAGCAGGCCATTGTAAGCTGTTTGTGGTGTGAAAATGAGAAGCTAGTGCGACTAGGGGGGGGGGGGGGGGGGAGATGGAGAAGGAATGCCAGGGCCCGAGGGCTGAGGGAGAGGTGGGGGGGGGGGGGGGGAGACAGTCTGGGTTAACAGAATTGAGAAAAATCAATGTTTAAGCCCAGAGGATGCAGACTCCCCAAGCGGAATATGAGGTGCTGTTCCTCCAACTTGCGGTGTTGCTCACTCTGGCCGTGGAGGAGGCCCAGGACCGAGAGGTCGGATACGGAGTGGGAGGGGGAGTTGAAGTGCTGAGCCACCAGGAGGTCGGGTTGGTTATTGCGGACCGAGCGGAGGTGTTTGGCGAAACGATCGCCCAGCCTCCGCTTGGTCTCACCGATGTAGATCAGCTGGCATCTGGAGCAACGGATGCAGTAGATGAGGTTGGAGGAGGGGCAGGTGAACCTCTGTCGGACTTGGAATGACTGCTTGGGTCCCTGAAAGGAGTGGATGGGGGAGGTGAAGGGACAAGTGTAGCATCTCTTGCGGTTGCAAGGGAAAGTGCCCGGGGAAGGAGTGGAGCGGGAGGGAAGGGAAGAATTGACGAGGGAGTTGCGGAGGGAGCGGTCTTTGCGGAAGGCAGACAGGGGGGGAGATGGGAAGATGTGGCGAGTGGAGGGGTCACGTTGGAGGTGACGAAACTGGCGGAGGACTATCTGTTGTATGCGCTGGCTGTTGGGGTGAAAGGTGAGGACCAGGGGGACTCGGCCCTTGTTGTGAGTGGGGGAATGGGGAGAGAGGGCAGTGTTGCGGAGTATGGAGGAGACCCTGGTGCGAGCCTCATCTATACTGGGGGAGGGGAAACCCCGTTCTCTGAAGAACGAGGACATTTGCGATGACCTGGTGTGGAACACGTTTTTAAACCTGACCCTGGCCAAAACCAGCATTGCACATTAAAACGATGGCCAAATTACAGTGAGATTAAATCATATTCTATAATGTGCTATCTCTACAATCAGTTGACCAGTCGAACTGGTCATTTTCTGTAATGTGCAAACTCTAAGCAGCAAATTGAAAAAACATGATCAGGAAGTTAAAGATATTATTAGGTTGAACAAGTTAGGTCTTTATTCTTTGGAGCGCAGAAGGTTAAGGGGGGGACTTGATTGAGGTCTTTAAAATGATGAAAGGGATAGACAGAGTTGCCGTGGATAAGCTTTTCCCATTGAGGGTAGGGAAGATTCAAACAAGAGGGCATGACATGAGAATTAAGGGACAGAAGTTTAGGGGTAACATGAGGGGGAACGTCTTTACTCGGAGAGTGGTGGCTGTGTGGAATGATCTTCCTGCAGAAGTGGTGGAGGCAGGATCGATTTTAACATTTAAAAGTAAAGTGGATAGGTATATTGGCGGGAAGGGAATGGAGGGGTATGGTCTGAGTGCAGGTAGATGGGACTAGGGGAAAATAAATGGTCGGCACGGACTGGAAGGGCCGAGAAGGCCTGTTTCCGTGCTGTAATTGTTATATGTTATATGGTTTGTCGGCTGAGAGATCTCCTGTGGCCACCAGTATACACTTACACTGGGGAGACTTTCCACCAACAGGTAGGTTCAGCTCTCTCTGTCCCAGCCCGACTGGGCATAGACATCTGACGAAGGACCAAGTTTCAGTTTCCCACCTTCCTTTCATTGATCAGTTTCTCCCGGCAAAGGGATCAAAGGGTCGATTTTAACATTTAAAAGTAAAGTGGATAGGTATATGGACGGGAAGGGAATGGAGGGGTATGGTCTGAGTGCAGGTAGATGGGACTGGGGGAGAATAAATGGTCGGCACGGACTGGAAGGGCCGAGAGGGCCTGTTTCCGTGCTGTAATTGTTATATGGTTATATGGAAAGCAAAGATCTCAGAGAAAACACGGGGAGGACGTACAAACTCCACGGCGGCAGCACCGGTAGTCCGAATCGAACCCGGGTCTCTGGCGCTGTGTGGCAGTAGCTCTACCACTGTGCCACCCATCATGCCCAATCATCAATGAGCGATTTGAAAAAGTGGGCAAAATGCACCAATAGGCCATTTCCAGCAGATGGTACGTTAAACCGTGAGTTTGGAAAAGTAACCCAGAGAGGAATGGTCAAAGTAAAGTGGAGGACAAGGAAGAATGACAACAAGTACTGATATGCAATAGCAGCCAGCACAAAACCTGCCGCTACACACAGATGTAATTGATCTACGACCAATGCGCCTGCACTAATGCCACTGCTGCTGCCAAGCATCTGGGCAAATAAATTGTGCCACACCTTGCGATACTTGCACAACTTTCGGTCACATTTCACTCAGACAGCCCTAAAGGAAATGTGCCGAGCATTAACAATGAATCTGAAAGTCTGAAGAAGGGTCTCACCTATTCCTTTTCTCCAGAGATGCTACCTGGCCCACTGCGTTACTCCAGCATTTTACATGTATCTTCGGAGTAAAGGGCCTGCATGCAATGCCCCACCAGCATGCAACTCCATGCGATGAGCGCGACCTAACGTGGTCACTTGAGCCGTCCGGCGTCGCGGGGCCGGTCCCACTTCGATCGCCAGAGCCGTGCGGAATTGTGCAGAGTTCGTCCCGACATCGCGCGGGGCTCCGAAAAACTGACCGTGTTCAAAAATTCAACGGCTTGTCGGCTCGCAGTCACCTCGACGCATTACACACCGCCTCGACATCATGCCTCCGTGACCCTCTCTGTAGGTGCTTCCGTGACCCTCTCTGTGTGTGGCTCCGTGGCCCTCTGTGTGTGTGTGTGCCTCTGTGCCCCTCTCTGTGTGCCCCTCTCTGTCCTGGCGAACTTACCTTTAAGACTTCGCTCCAAGTTCACCTCACTTTGCGCCGCGTTGCGCCACTCACCCGACCTCCGCGCGGCCCCTGCTGCCGGTTTGGTCGCGCTTGCCGCATGCAGGCGCATGCTGGTGGGAACGGCCCTGTACAGGGGATCACCCGACCTCCGCGCGGCCCCCGCTTCTAGTTTGACCGCGCTCATCGCATAGAGTTGCATGCTGGTAGGACAGGCCCTTTAGGCAACATCTGCAGTTCCTTTCCGCACCACTCACGGTGAGGGTGAGGGTGAAATCACACTAAGACCAGTTCCTTTGAATGTGTCCGAGATGGCAGAATGGTGTCGCCCAAAACAGATCCCCATCCACCTCAATGCAAGGCCAGTCAGTGGATGGCTCCTTGCAAAAATAGCTATCGTCCGGCTGAATATACCTTTAAAGGGTGGTACCATCCATGCATTGCCACCTCACCTCGTTTTCTAACAGGTACAAACACTTCAGGTACTGGGCAGCTTTGACAGGGGTAGTACTAGGGCTAGTTACTGCAGGGAAACACAAACTCCCACTAGCACATTACAAAACTGAAAATAAGTCAAGACCCTTCCTCAGACTAGTCAGGAATAAGGGAAACGAGAGGTATAGACGGTGATGTAGAGAGATAAAGAACAATGAATGAAAGATATGCAAAAAAGTATCGATGATAAAGGAAACAGGCCATTGTTAGCTGTTTGTTGGGTGAAAATGAGAAGCTGGTGCGACTTGCATGGAGGAGGGATAGAGAGAGAGGGAATGCCGGGGCCACCTGAAGTGAGAGAAATCAATATTCATACCACTGGGGTGTAAGCTGCCCAAGCGAAATATGCGATGCTGTTCCTCCAATTTGCATTTAGCCTCACTCTGACAATGGAGGAGGCCGAGGACAGAAAGGTCAGTGTAGGAATGGGAAGGAGAATCAGCGTGTAGCAACCGGGAGATCAGGCTGGTTCAGGCGGGCTGAGCAAATCGCCCAGACTGCGTTTGGTCTCGCCGATGTTTCAGAGTCCACATCTTGAACAACGGATACAGTAGATGGGGTTGGATGAGCTGTTGTAGCCGTTTAGCTTAACTCAATATGTTATCAACTATAACCTTTACATTTTGTCTGCCTGGAATTATGTGGGTGGGATTTTTTACGTAGTCGGAGGCGTATTTGTGGCTGGGACTTTCACGCAGACGCACGAGTAGTTTTAGTTTAGTTCGGAGGAAGCATGGGGGAGGTCCCAGCTTTCGATTATGCACCTGTTCGACCACGCGCCAGCTCGACCACGCGCCAGCTCGACCACGCGCCAGCTCGACCACGCGCCAGCTCGACCACGCGCCAGCTCGACCACGCGCCAGCTCGACCACGCGCCAGCTCGACCACGCGCCAGCTCGACCACGCGCCA